>CAUYPO010081869.1:0-50395 GCA_963574435.1 Cheirogaleus major | reverse complement strand
AAAAAAAAAGAAAGAAGGATTGAAGGGAAAATTGTGGGAAAAAAATTACACTTAGTAATACACTAATAATTTCCCATTGTAAAGTATTCAACCAATACCTAAGAAAATGAAGTAAAATGTAAAAGTATCTCTCATGATCCTTTACTTCCATTTTATTTTCTCTTCTCTGTTAATAAGGGTCATTTCTATTCTGTGTGTTTACCTGTGGGGATATATATAAGTACATATGTGTAAATGTATTTAACCACATTTTTTACACATAGGTTTATACCACACTCGACTGTTCTGTGATATCCTTTTTAGTGAATGATTAGTCTTTGAGATTTGCAATGTCACTTCATAAAACCTGTTTCTGTTTCATTTGTTTCTATGGCTTCATAGTATTCCACAGTATGACTCTATCATAATTGATTTAGCCCATCATATTTCATTGGACATTTGGATTTTTCCCCCTAAAAATAGTGCTGCATTCTTTTTGGGGTGTTTTCTCACTATAAGCAGATAGTATAGCATAGTAGATGAGAACTACTTATATTCAGATAGTAGGCTTTGATATTTATTAGCTGTGTAACTGTGGGGCAGTTATATAACCTCAGTTTCTTCAACATAACATGGAGACAGGTAATAAATTCTACTCCATAGCATTGTTATGTCAAGGCCTTAGAACATTATCTAGTACATAGTATCAATAAATGTTCACTATTATTAATAATATTAACAAAAGTATATTCTGAACTATATCTTCATTTTTCAAATTATTCAAATGGCCTAGTTCTTTAAGAGTAGTAATATAATATACCTGTCTACTAAAATGAGGTTTTTACTAGAAAAAAAGCCAGTCTCCAGAATTCTAATAAATTCTACCAGAATTTATTTTCTAAATGTCCTTACTAAATAAAAAATTATTTATTATTGTAGGCAAATGCCTATCTTGTTGGTTAAGTTCTTCCTTCATTTAAAAAAATGACATGTTTTCAACCCTGTGGATCAATCTTAGACTAACCTGACACTTATTTTCCTTGAAATGCTGCAGAGCTTTAATGAAGAAACCAATACTAATTTAAGTTTAGTCACTTCTTTGTGAATAATTATTTTGGAGGCTAAATCTGCTTTGCTCTTTAGGTTAATGAAAAGTAGCCTCGATGGAGATACCATCCGAACACAAAAGCTGTCTTTTATCATTAGAACAGTGGGCCGACGTTTTCCTGGACACTTACTGGCATGGGATTTTGTCAAAGAGAACTGGAATAAGCTTGTACAGAAGTAAGTTTCTCAGACAAATGCTAACTTTGAGTATTCTTGGGCTCTGCATTTGAAAAAGATTCTCCGTGTTGTGTTTATTCACAGGAGTTAAATTTTGCCGTGAGAGGAAAGAGACTTCTATGACAGTTTCACTGAAACATTCAGAAATTTTCACATTTGTAAACACAATTCCATACCATGAGTCACTTAACAGTGTGT
Organism: Cheirogaleus major; assembly: GCA_963574435.1. Classification (NCBI taxonomy): domain Eukaryota; kingdom Metazoa; phylum Chordata; class Mammalia; order Primates; family Cheirogaleidae; genus Cheirogaleus; species Cheirogaleus major. The sequence goes on along the minus strand of CAUYPO010081869.1, from coordinate 48,934 downwards.
CCCATTCAAGTACTAACCAAGCTTAGCCTTGCTTGGCACCAGGTCACTTAGCTCGGCATGGCCACACAGACCATTTCATAATAACTGTGTAGTTATGTGTGTTGAAAAGTACCTCTTCATTGCCAAGGCATCAGTTAGGAGCATGCACCCAGCTAGAGAGCACGTGTCGGTTTTTCTCTTCTTTCTCTCTTGTAAAGCAATAATGACATTTCTAGGTGTATGATCTGATCTTTGAGAAGATTAAATGGATTAATAATTTACCTGGATATTCCCAACTCCTCCCTATTTCATCCACCTTTTCCTCCCACTGTCCGTAAGTGTGTGTCGGACTAACCCTGAGTTAGTGAGCCGCATTTCCTGGGAGGAGGAGGACTCCACTCTGCCTTTGGCACTAAAGCATTTCCTATGCACCTTGCTCACCAGCAGCTGCCTCATTTTTTTTGCTCTTATTTTTGTGTTTCTTCAGGTTCCATCTGGGGTCCTATACGATACAAAGTATTGTTGCTGGATCAACTCACCTGTTTTCAACAAAGCCACATTTATCTGAGGTTGGTTATAGAAAATGCTAGTTGGGAGATTGGGTAACTCTTTTCCCCTCAGGCTGCTCAGCGTAAGTGATATGGTGGCTTTTCATGCTAATCCCTGTCCCTTCTCTCTGTCTTCCTTCATCAATACTAATGATTCTGCGCTGTGATTACTTTTAGAGGGTGGGATATATAGCAATAAGGAAACCTTTTGGTTTCTATCTCAACAATATTCCTTTGTCTTCCCAATAAAAATAATAAAATATATAAAATTAAAACAATAAAAATGAAAGTAATTATGAAATTGTTTTTAAGAATTCTATTCAAAGGGCAAATTTATAGCACCAAGACTAACTTTAGACTTAACCTCACTTACTGTACTTGGACATCTTTTTTCTATTGTAAGTTAAGAAAATGTATTCTTATGGGAGTAAAGAGAATTCATTTTAAAAATTACTTCAGATGTCACCATACTTAATCGGGAACTCTGTGTAGACACCTTGAATATTAAAGTATTTCTTCACTCTACTGCTTTCCAGATATCAGTACAGCCATCACTAAGTGACAGCTTATTTGAAAAGGATAGCCAGAGTTACCTGAGGTTTATTGTCCTTTTCTTCTTCTGAAATGCTTCTGTGTGGAACTTACAGGTTCAGGCATTCTTTGAAAATCAGTCAGAGGCAACCTTTCGGCTCCGCTGTGTGCAGGAGGCTTTGGAAGTCATTCAGCTGAATATCCAGTGGATGGAGAAGAACCTAAAAACCCTGACATTGTGGCTGTAGCATGCACAACCGCACCTCATTTTGTCGCCCATTCAGAAAGCTTATAAACTTGGTCTCTGCTGCTTTTGCAAAAGCCAAGGTAAAGCCGATTGCTGCCAAGTTGTTTGCACTCTTAGGAGTTCTAGTTAGCTCAGGGCCCAATTGTATTTTTCATCTGTCTTTTCTGAGATGTCTTTGAGCAGTATGTAGTTATTTATTATAAAATTGTATTCACTTATATGCCAACCATCTACAGAAACAATGAGCAATTTTTCTATTTTGAAGATACACAAAAGGGGGGAAAAATCTGTTTGGGAATTCAGTTCTATATCTCAGTATCCGGAAAGTTACTGAACACAGTGAAACAAGGAGTGGTCTACCATAAGAGCCACCATCTTTGCAGGCTGCTGCTTTGTTAGCCATTTGTTGCTTTTTATTGATAGCTGTTATTGGAAAGTGGTACAAAGTTAGTATGATACAAAGAGTATGGTAACAAAGACAATAAAGCATGCACTGTAGAGAACTGATCTCAGGTGTGCAGATCTACTTTGATTTGGGGTTTTGATTAATCCTTTATTTTCTGAAAAAAGTCTAATATCTATAACTATTATATTTTTTTCTGCAGAATAGCCAGGTGCTACAGATTTTTAAAATTTTTTTGTTGTATTGAAAAGCTAAATAACAATGCCAAAAGGTTAAATTTTCCAAATATTTAACACTTTCTTTTTCATCTTTTATAGCATTACCATAGGAAAGTGTTCCAAACAAAGTTAGCTTTAATTATAGTTACGTTATTCATGAATGCTGATATTCCCCAAATCTGTACACCTTCAGCACTCTCTGCCATAGATATACCCTATGTTATGAAGAAGTGTTTCTATGTTTGTGGCAAGCATTTTGCTAACACTGGTGTTTTTCATCATGACTTTTATCACTATTACTAAGAATACAATTTAAGTTACCTTTTGGCATAATAGATCATAGACACTTTCTCTCTGAATCATAGCCATGTGTGGATTTTCATTTTATATGATAGAGTAGCATATTAGAAGCATATTTTAAAATAGGGCCTTTGAGAAATTGAAAATTTTTATTTGAAGTTCACCATAGTACCTTAAAGGAACAAAGAGAAGGTGGAATAGGAGGAACTTGAAATCAGATATGGTGGGCTTTGAATTTTTTCCATATCAAAAATAGCACTTCTCTTTAGTTGAAAAATCATAGTTTTTCTTTTATTGTGGTCAAACTAACATTAAAAGCAGTGGTCAAAGAAAGAAAGAAGAAGAATGAGGGAGGATATCCAAAACTGTATGGCATTTTTACTCCTTCTGAAGGGGAAATACTGTACTTGAATTTTTTGAGCTATGCAGACTTGTACCTAGATTGTTTTGTTTCTTTGATTCTTAGGAGAAAAGCTTTCTTCCTAATAATTATTGAGAATTTTATATTTTGTTTTTGAAATAGCTTCTATGTACATAAAAAGGGTAATTACCCATTTGCAAGCACTTAAAACACTCCACAGAGTCAGACAATGGGAAAGGTCACCTTTTTTTATTCAGCAGGTGTAAAGTTAGAATATGTGAGATTGTGTATAAAATTAAATTTTATTTTATGAAAATATTTTTATATAATAAAATTTAAAAGGCTGGCAAGCTAAAAAATGACTTTCTTTAATCCTAGCGTGTTTTCCCCCAATTTAGTCTTTTCTAAACATTAACTCTTGCTTTAAAGTAAAAAAATATTATATCCTGAGAATCACAGAATCATCTAAGTATGTCTTATTGAAACTGGGGTGATTATAGGTCTTTATTCCTCTTGTGCTTTGGTAAATGATAATTTTGTTAATATTGAAAGTTAGGGTGTTTTTGTATTTTTAGAGGGGAAAAATGCTAAACTTTTGAGGGTTCTTTGCTTATTGTTGCTGATTTTATTTTTACCATGTTGTGTTACTGAATTCCACTGTGATACAGAATTTAAATTTTGTTACTCCTCAAAATTGCTTAAGATTCTTCAGTTCTGCCTGCCCATCTTGACATTGCTCTTGGAATGTATGTTAATTCTTCATATGGCAAATCTTGTCTTGAATTATATCATTTTTTTTCTGAGTGTGTCTGCATGTGGTGTGGGATGGGGGGTATTGTTATAAGTAAAACTTTATCAAAACATGGGCTAAACAGAAATGACTCATTATCCATTGCTATCTTCACAGGCAAAGGCCGTTCATTCCCATGATACCAGATCCATAATATTTGTAGTTTCATTTGTAGCCCTCACCTCAATTATATTTAGTTACTAAAACTTCCCCTCAGTTTTTCCCCACAGAATTCCATGATTTTTAATGTTAAAGTAACCCCATCTATATGGGACTTCTAAAAACTAGCTCTTAGGAATATAAGGTTAAATAAGAGGTAAAACTTATAATAAGTATAATGGTAGCTTTCAAAGTTTTTTCCCCCAAAACTGTATCTTAGCCACTGTATTTCTGAGAACCCAGATTGAAGCACAGAAGTCATAGTATGCTTTTTTATATAAGCACACAGATTCATGACACAATTAAGTACTTGTTGAATAGGTATTCTGTTCATTTAGAGAGATGGTTTACTTGAATATAAAAGGGACATCTTACGAGATTATTAGGAAAGATAGAATTGGAAATCTGGAGTTGTAGAAGAAAAATTTATGCTTTGGAGATGTGAAAGTTTACAAAAGTAGGAATCGGAGGAGTCCAGTTTGTTCTGTTAACATGAAGTGATTAGCTGTATGAAACTGCAAGTAATGTCAGCTTCCACCATAAGCTTGTACCTTCCTCCATCTTATTTTATTGAAGTCTCTTTAAATGAAATTTTGTTGCTTGTCACTGTTTCATTGTTTATGAACTTCGTTACTATCACAGGTTCTACTTTAATTTTCTTTGCCATATGTGTTTTCATTTTATGAGGCCACTGTAGGAATGAAAGAGCTGTCAGAAGAGTCCTGGGTATAGAGGGCAAATCAAGCTGCATTGGTATTACTGGGTACCAGACAGAATCCTTTCTTACTATTGGGAAGTAAGAAATTAAAGTTCAGTGCTGACTTTGTTGGATTATTGATAGACTGTTACCAAGTTAGATTTTCAGAAGATTCTACTCAAACTAAAGCACCTGGAACCACGATCTGCAGTCCAGTTGCTGAACACTCACACTATCGCCCTGTTTCATGGGGCTGCCAGGAAGGTGTACTCAGCCCCAAGGACAGCAGTTCCTAGGCTGAGTTGTAAAACTAGACCAGGATTTAGTTACACAGGCCTATCCAAGAACTGAGGTCATAGGTTTGATATAGCTCTTCTCACCTTTGACTTTATTATTTTTGCTTTTATTGGAATTAACTCTCTTTTTACAGAGCTTCCTTCCCCCCTCCCTACCCCTGTTTGTCTTTTTAAAACCTAAGGTATATATTTTTGCTGGTTTTCACATTCTTTTATGTTGTGCTTTCATTCTCTGCATTGCTAAGTATGTACCAATTGAAAAGTGGAGGTCCAAAAGTATGATAAATCTCTTCTTCTCCCTTTCCCTTATTGCCTCCATGGGCAATAGCTAATAGAATAGTTGATTGATTTCTTTGAGTGGTTTGGGGTTGAGGATATATACTTTTAAAATGTACATATACGTGTGTTTTTGATAGGTTTTTATATTCTTTCATTTTGTATATTTTTGTCCTGATGAAAAGTAATATATCATCCTATGACATCATCTCCCCTTCCCATATTGCCTGTAACAACAGCTGCAGAGTAGTTATTTGGTTCCCTTTTTTGGAAGGAGGTGGTAATGTTGAGAGGAGAGCAGGGTGTGTTCTTGTAAAAGTGTGTACAAATGTTTTTGCTGCTGTTTTGTGAATGTCATTTCATTTTCTATTTCATTCATCCTCCTTATGGACATGTAGATAAAATGTGGAGGTCCAGAAGTGTGACAAATGTCCCCTTTACCTTTCTCCTTATTGCTTCTGTGGACAAAAACAGAGTTGTTGTATTAGTAGTTGCTGCTGCTTTGATCTAGTCTTGGGGGTGGGGTTGTATATCATCCTTTCAAGTATATATACGTGTTATGCTCCTTTTTCATATTTTATTTCATACTTGTTTCTTTGCATGGATGCATATATACTTAATGAAAATTGATGTTCAGAGTATTACAAATCTCCTCTTTTACTTTTTCCTTATTGCCTCTTTAGGCAATACCTGGTAGAGTAGTTTGGTTTGGGGCTTTGGGAGAAAATGGGCTATGTACTTAATGTATATAAATATACGTGCTACTACATTGTATTACTAACTCATTTCATACTATGTCTTTCTCATGGACGTGGAAGTACTTAATGAGATGTGGAGGTACAGATGTGTAACAATCTCCTCTTCTTCCCGTCCCTTACTGCCTATTGGGCAATAGCTAATAAAGTAGTTATCAGAGTGAGGTGTGGGGGGAGCGGGGCAGGGGAGTCAGGGAAATGTACTTAATGTATATACACATTTTTACTATTATACTGTATTAATTCATTGGGTACCCAGACTGAAAGGTACCTAATGAACCATGGAGTTCTGGATGTATAACAATCTCCTCTTTTCCCTTTCCCTCATTGCCTGTGTGGGCAATACTTTTAGAGTAGTTTGGGGTTTTTGAAGATTTTTTTACTAGGGGAAAGTGATTTCAGGGTAAGGGTGTATACTTTTAAAATGTATACACTTTTTATACTTTTTTGTTAGTTTGTTTCTTTCCTTGTCCTTTAAATAGATATATGAAGAAAATTAAAGTTCAGTCTATGACATGTCTCCCCTTTTCCCATTACCTAGTGTTGCCTGTGTGGACAGTATCTAGGAGAGTACTTAATTCGTTTCAGGGGTTCTTTTATGGGTATTGGGGTATATACTTTTATAAATATATGTACATGTTTTTGCTTCTTTATTATAGTATTTCACTGGGGACCAAGAGCTTCACTTGGATGTGTAGGTTCCTAATGAACCATGGAGTTCTGGATGTATAACATGTAACAGTTTCTTTCCTTTCCCTTTTTATCTATATGGGGAAATTTTTTTAAGTAGTTTAGATTTCTTGAAGTTTTGGGGGGTGGAAGGGGACTACGGGCAGGATATATACTTTTTAAAAAATGTATGTACAGTTTTTGTTACTATATTATGTTATTTCATTTTGTACCCAGTGCTTTGCTTGAGCATACAGGTACCTAATGAAATGTGGAGGTCCGGATGTATGAAAATCTCCCCTTTTCCCCTTCCCTTATTGCCTCTGTGGGCAATAGTTGTAGAGTAATATACATTTTTTTTTCACTCAACCCTCCTTCCAGAAGGGTGGGGGCATTTATGTACTTTTAGAAATGTATATAAATATTTTTGCTTCTTTTTTCTGTTACTTCATTTTGTACCTAGACCTTTCCATGGATATTTAGGTACGTAATGAAAATCGAGGTTCATTCTATGAAAAAATCTCCCTTCTCCCCTTCCCTTATTGCCTGTCTGGGCAATGGCTTAATAGAGTAGTTGTTTGGGGCTTTTTGGCAGAGGGGTGGGGGATTTGGGGGTTTGTATTTTTTTAAATGTATATAAAAATTTGCTGGGATTTTTTGTTCTTTCACTCCAAGTCAGTTTTTTGTTTGGAATTGTAGGAATCCAATGTAATAAGAGACCGAGACCCAGAGGTGTGGCAAATCTTCTTTCCCTTCCTCTATATCCTGTGTATACAGGCTATAGTAAATGAGTACTGTAATGGCTTGATTTTGCTTTTTTGTTTTTGAGATTTTTAATGGGAAATGGGCTTATTAGAGAAAAAGACAAGATATATGCTTTTTCTACTGTATATAAATGTTTTTACCCCTTTTGGGTGTTAAATTCATTTGAAATCTAATCCTTTGCATGACTATTTAGGTACTTAATAGTAATAAAGTTGAGATTGACTCTATGAAAAATCTCCCACACTCCCCATCCTTCATTGCCTGATGGGCAATGGTAGAATAGATGTTTGGTTTCTTTGGGAGGCGGCTGAGTGTACATATATACATACATATTTTTAATGTATATAAATGCTTGCTACATTCTCTGTGTTATTTCATGTAGTACCCAGTCCTTTGTTGGGACATGTAGGTATGTAATGAAACATGGAGGTCCAGATGTATGATAACTCTCCTCTGCTTCCCTTCCCTCATTGCCTGTGGGGGCAATAGTTTTATAACTTGGGTTTGTTTTTGTGTGGGGAGGGGTTATATGGGTGGGAAGTGGTTAGGGGGAAAGGATAGGGTATATCCTTTTTAAAGATGTATATAAATGTTTTCATGGTATTGATTTTTGTACCTAGTCCTTTACATAGATATATATATGTACCTAATGAAAATCGAGGATCAGTGTATGACAAATCTCCCTTTCTCCCCTTCCCTTATTGCCTGTGTAGGCAATAGTGAGTAGAATAGTTGTGTGTTATTTACTTACTTGTTTGTTTTGGAGGGATTTATATTTTTGGTAGGGGAATATTCTTAATAACTATAAATATGTTTTCATATCTTTGTTATTGCATTTTGTATTTAGTCTTTTGCATGGCTGTGTAGGGACCTAATGAAAGTTGAGTTTCATAATATGACAGATCACTTTTTTTCCTACATATTTTCTCATTTATCAGTGGCTAGCATAGTTGTTTTGTGATTATTTTGTTTTATTCTCCGTGATATATGCTTTTAAGGATGTAGGTATATACACACATATATAATTTGCTTTCACTGTCCTCCCATTATTTCCCTTTAATGCTTAGTCCTTTGCAGGGCTCTGAATGTACCTAACAAAAATAAAGGCCTACCAAATTCATACCATCTGGCTGGAAAGTATAGCAATGTGGGAGTGTAGCTAATGGCACCAGGTGTGCAGCAGATAAGATGGGAGAAGACACTGGGGTATGGTTGAGTGGTGAAAGCTAATCACATCCAGCATTTCTTATGTTGATTCAAACTGAATGAGATGGTGAAAAGGGACCTGTGCTTTTGTAAATTCTAGAAAGACAGGGCCAGTACTGAGTAAAAGTGTTTACACTTCATTGCTGATTAATCTTTTAGTAACTGGTAAGTGAGTGAAGCTGGTAAGCCAATAAGAGTGCTGCCTAGAAGTCATTTGAAGACCCTTAAGAGTAGCTTCTTCTTGAGGCCTGGACTTCCGATTCATTTATAGAAATCTGTTGGAGTTGACATATTTTTGTGTACCCAGTAGAAATTATTTTGATTCTTGGAATGTACCTTTTGAGTTATAGCCATGGCTCCAGTGAATGACAACATGGACCCAAAAACTAATCCAAAAAGAATTTCCAGGGCAAGCCCTTTCTTTTCAGCCTGCACATGTGGCAGGCCAAGTTGGCCCTTTCCTACCCAGAATTCTTCTGTGTGGCTACATAGCTGTCCTCAGTTCTGCAGTAGCTAGACCATTCCTGTTTGTTCTTCTGCTTTGTCTTCAGTCCTACATTGTTAGATGTTATCTTCAATGGCACTCAAAAATTTAAGCCAGTGCTGTCTCATGAGCCTTGTGTTTTTGTGTGCATTTCATGCATCCAGACCTACACGTTCACTTTCGGTATTCTTATATTTCACATTGTCTCTCCATCCACCACATGATAAACGCTCTGACTGCATTTGTTTGCATCAAAGAATCTGCATGTGCAAATATCCATCCCTCGCTGTCTTCCCTCCTGCAACATCTGAGCATTATTTATTTGTTTTCACATTTATAATGATGCTACTCTATGCTGAAGACTTAGAGACATTGGTAGGACTCCTAGAAAATTTGCAAAGAAATGTTATTTACCACATCAGACTCTCAGGTTTAGTATTGAAAAATTAGCATATACGTTGCTATTACTTATACCTGCTGCTATGGAAAAAATAAAAGTTTATTCATGACACATTTAACTTTGATCACAAATAAAAGAGAAAGGGGCACCTGTTTGGAGTTAGTCATGGTAGTCATTAGTGATATTTCTGAACAGTTCTTAATTTGAAATACTTCTAAGGAAGTAAAGGTCATGGCTTAGCTGAATGAAATGCTCCAGAAGTTGGACTGTATAAACCATCAGTACAATAATACACTGTGTGTGTATGTGTATATAAAATGAGAATTACAGTATAATTGGAGCATTTGCATTAATCAACAAACTCACATTGAGACAAACAGTCTTACAGCTGTCTTGATTAAAGCCAAGTGTTCCATGTTGCTGTGAAGAATAGTCTCTTTCAAGTACTTTGGAAAGTAATTACTTGGAAACTTGTAAAGATATTACATTTTGTATTTAAACACCTATAGAGTTCTTCAATTCCTTGACTCTGAGCTTGTTGGTGGAATTCTAAATTTGTATCATAATCTGTCTTTTGTGGAAGATTTTGAAAATATTATGTATATATAATATTGTATATGCAAATTGTGTTGTTTCACTTGTAAAAGGAAAAGTCTTATTTTTCTTTATATTTCTGATAACTTGTTTTGCATATGACCAGCACTGACTGAAAGGCATGTTTAACTGCAAACACTGTTGCTTTTTTTTTTCTTTGTGACATGAAAATAAAAGTATTTAAATACAAATAATTGTGTGGACTCTTTGGATTAAAAAAACACATATATAAAGTGATATTTCTTCTCAGATTATGAGCTCTACCAGGGTAGCTCCCATATTCATTGTCTTTTGTCATGTTTCCTACCTCACCAGTATCCCACTTTCCCTACTGCGTGTAACTCAAGGGTTCTCACATTCACACTATTGATATTTTGGTCTGGATAATTCTTTGCTGTGAGGAGCTGTCCTAAATATCATAGGATATTTAGCAGCCAATTGCAACTAGATGCCAATAGCACCTCCTACCCCTAGTTGTGACAACCAAAATTGCCTCCTCCAGACATTGGCAAATGTCCCTGGGCCCTGCAGTGGGAGCTCAGACTTTCAATGCCTGCACAGGGCAAGGGACTGAGTAACAGTAATAGGAGCTCCATCCAGCACAATTATTTGCTTTTTGGACTAAAGCAATTCTTGTAAACATTTAAGTCACCTAAGTAGCCAACTGATACAGTAATAATGCAGTAACTAAATGAGTATGAGACATGTAATTTCTTATGCCAGCAAAACCAAGGAACAATTACTCTTTTAATTAAGGTGAAACATTGGATGTTATCAGGGAATACCCCTTGCTTTGGTTCACATATAGTTGGAGTGGACACTGCCATAGTTACATTCTTGGTTAGATCCAATTACAAGAACTAGAACCAGTATCTTTTCAGTCATTGTTAGTGCTTCAAGTTGGACATTTGAGGGCAAATTTATTAAGTGTCTTAACTCCCATCCTCCAAATCCTGTTTCTAAGAGCACAAAAACTTGATGCCATGCCCTTTTAAAATCTCTTATCAATGATCATTACTAATATATAGGGGAAAGGCTCTGAGAAATTGTGGAACTTTTGATGAAAAGCTTCTGGTTAACTTTTTTTTTTTTTTTTTTTTTGAGACAGAGTCTCACTCTGTTGCCCTGGGTAGAGTTCAGTGGTGTCATCATAGCTCACTGCAACCCCAAACTCCTGGGCTCAAGTAATTATCTTGCCACAGCCTCCTGAGTAGCTGGGACTACAGGCATGCGCCCACCACACCTGGCTCATTTTTCCATTTTTAGTAGAGATGGGGTCTTGCTCTTGTTCAGGCTGGTCTTGCACTCCTGAGCTCAGGCTATCCTCCCACCTCGGCCTCCCAGAATGCTAGGATTACAGGCGTGAGCCACGGTGCCTGGCCTGGTTAAATTTTTTTATACTTTTATATTCACAGATGTGGGCAGTAAACAATTGAACTAAAACTCATTATAAATGTAAAGAACACTTTGGTTCCAATAAACTTTTTGGATGAATAGTATAATAATAACTGTTTTTTCAAAATCATTTTTAGAACTCATGGTACAGAATAGTGATTTGTTTATATCTCGTTTTTGCTTTACTTCTCAGTTCTTACCATAAATCCCTCCCCCTCAACACACGCTCGTGTGCACGCGCGCACACACACACACACGCATTCAAAGCCTCTGGACAGACACACACATACACACTCAAAGCCTCTGGTGTTTACTAAAACTTGTGTGCAAGTTGAACAGTTAACTTACATGCTGTGAAGAGATGTTTTATTACCAGAGAGCAAAGACATACTTTTAAGTCATTAATTACAGCCCGCCCTCTAGAGCCCATAATTGGTGATATGTTCCCAATGCTTTGTGCTTGTTTACTTGTATTATTTTCGTCATGGATGACATCCAGTCAACTGGCCAAAGTCCAGGTGAAGCTAAATGCACTTTTGAGACCCCTGTGATTTCTGTTGTTGGCTGAGTTGAATTATATCCAGGACTGTAGATTACACATATAAGTTTCATTCTTGCTTTCCCACTCATTTTTATAAAAGGAGAGAGCATAATGTGATAACCTAATAAAACAGCGTCATCACAGGTGGACTGTTGATGAGCAGGCGGCAGCATCGGGAGGCTTAGTTTGAAAGGAAGTCAGGGGACGTCTAGAGGCCACATCAGCATAGGAAACACCACTTGGGGGGTGTCAGTGTGTTGCTTATTAAAGTAACCATTTGTGTACAAACCAAGTGTGGGAAATTGAAAGCCCTTTTGGTCAATGTTTTCTGATGCTGTTGCTCTTCTCCAATGTGAGTGTAACTGAAGTCCCTGGGTCCTACTTGCAGAATTGCACATCGGCTGCCAGTGGGTTTAGTGGCTGTTCATATCTTCATTTTCTTTATCTCCAAGGCCTCTGTACTTTTAATTGGAGCAAAATTATTGGAATGTTATTATTATCACATAACAAAAGGTAATGATTTCAAGAAATTAAAATACTTAAGAGGCTATGGAGAATAGACATCAATTCGGACTGGAATTGATTTCTGGTTCAATCATTTTTTATTTAAAGAGAGAGTTGTTACTAATGCCTGTTAGTCTCCGTTTCCTCTATTTATAAAATTGGGATCCTACCTACGTACCTTGCAGAGTTATTCTCATTAAATAAAATACCTATAAACAGCCTAGCACAGTGCCTGGCTCAGGAATACTAAATATCAACTGTTATTGTCAAAACTGTCAACGGGCTGGGCCCGGTTGCTCACATCTGTAATCCCAGCACTTTGGGAGGCCAAGGCAGGAGGATCACTTGAGGCCAGAGGTTCAAAGACTAGCCTGGGCAACATATCAAAACCCCATCTCTACAAAAAAATTTTAAATTAGCCATGCAAGGTGGTTTGCACCTATAGTCCTAGCTACGATGGAGGCTGAGCCAGGAGGATCGCTTGAACCTAGGATTTGGAGGTTGCAGTGTGCTGTGATTGTGCCATTGTACTCCAATCTGGGTGATAGAGTGAGACCCTGACTCAATTAAAAAAAAACCAAAAACCGTCAACTGCTTTCTGAGGTGTATGGATGTTAATGTTTTCATGTTCAATTATAGATTGAAAGAGTTTTTTAAAATTGAATAAGGTTATATAGCCTACCAGTTAGGAAATTATAGAAATAATTTTAGTCTAGTCTTTTTATAAATTTAAGCTTTATGTTTGCAAGGATTTCATGTGTTTGAGAGGCATTGCAGTATACTAGAAAAATCATGCAGTTATATAGGTTTTATCACTGAAATTAAATCCTGACTATTGCTGAATTTGGTTAGTTAAAACCAGGTACAATAGAAAATCCTGCCTCTGTTGACTAATCTGCAATGAGGGTAATAATACCTACTTTTCGGTAATAACACGAGGCACAAGTATGTGGGGAAAAGGAATTGGTGCTTCACAGTTGCTCAACAAATATTCCTTTCCTTATCTCAATTTATTTGCCTTAAATATGCAAAAGAATCGACCATGCCCAAGTCTCATTCTAGCTAGAAAACATTGTATGAAACTTATGCATTAGGTGGGATGATGCAGAGAAATTGGCCAAATGTTTTAATATCTCTGATTGATAGTGCTAGAAGGAACCTTCTATGTGACCTCGTCTGACTCCCTCATTTTACAGATTAAGGGCACCAGAGGTTATGCTTGAGCTAAAACTCCCACATAATATTGTATGTTAAATTTGTTTATGCGTTTACATTAGAAACAGTTGTGTGTATCACTTTTTAGACAAATTATGTGCAATTGCCTGCAGAGCACTGTTTCCTTGGAGAAGAGAATATTAGAATTTGCTACTGAAAGGTGTTTCGTTAATGTGGAGTGCAGAACTAAATTAAGCTTATCCTAATGTTTTCACTTTTAAACTTGATGATGGTGTGAATGATCCAAACAGAGTGGTCTCAAAACAGTAGCCCTTTTTTGTGTGTTAGAGGAAGAGGGTTGTGTTAAAGTGATCTCGTCTCAGGTGGAAGGTACTAATGTCAGAAGGTTCAGATAGACTCTTTCACCACCAAAGAGGATATCAGGGTGGGGCGGGGTGGTTAGCATTGATGTGACAAGTGCTGATGAGCTAGATGGAACGATCATAAACGTTAGCTTCACTGACTGCAAGTAAAAGATGAAGATGAACCATTTTCCTAAAGTACAGTCATATGCTGCATAACGTTTCAGTCAATGACAGAGTGCATCTGGTGGTCCCATAAGATTATAATGAGCTGAAAAATTCCTATTGCCTAGTGTCATCTTTATGATCCTGACCCTTTTATAGGCCTAGGCTAATGTGAGTGTGTCGTAGTTTTTAACAAAAGTTTAAAAAGTAAAAAAATTTAAAATTTTAAAATAGAAAAAAGCTTATAGGGACATAAAGAAAGAAGGTATTTTTGTACGGCTCTACCATGTGTTTGTGTTTTAAGCTAAGTGTTATTACAAAAGAATCAAAAAGTTGAAATTTAAAAGTTTATAAAGTAAAAATATTACAGTAAACTAAGGTTAATTTATTGAAGAAAGACTTTTATGTAAATTTAGTGTAGCCTAAGTGTACAGTGTTTATAAAGTCTACAGTAGTGTACAGTAATGTCCTGGGCCTTCACTTTCACTCACCACTCCCTCACTGACTCACCCAGGGCAACTTCCAGTCCTGCAAGCTCCATTCATGGTGAGTACTCTATACAGGTGTACCATTTTTTTTATCTTTTATACCACATATTTACTGTACATTTTCTATGTATAGATATACAATTACCTACAGTAACATGCTATACAGATTTGTAGCCTAAGAGCAATAGGCTACTACACTGTCCAGCCTAGGTGTGTAGTAGGCTGTACCACCTGGGTTTGTGTAAGTACACTCCACGCTGTTCTCGCGACGACAAAATCACGTGGCGATGCATTTCTCAGAACCTATCCCCATCATTAAGTGACGCATGACTGGAGTTTGAAATCAGCCTGAGACAGGCCATTGGCCCTCAGCCACAGACTCCCAGACTGGGGTGCAGGCCGCTGTCCTTTCCTGGTTTTCAACAGATCCCCTTTTGTTGCCAGAACGACAGGAACTTCAAGAAGTTCACAGTCAGGAGAAAAGAGACAATGTTAAAGAATTTACAAATCATCGATTTCATTGACTTGATTTTTTTTGAGGAGGCATAACCCAGGTGTCCACTGATGCTCTTCTGCCCTGCGTACAGGTCTGTGATCTCTCTTCTGCCTGGAGCAAGCCTAGACTCAGAATTTAGCATCTCTTCAAGATTCCTTCCCACAAAATACACTAAAGCGAAAGCATTGCTGAGCGATGCCAGTTTTCTCCAAGTTGTTACTGAAAGGGAAGTTAGTCTCACATGCCATGACAAACAGCTTCATCCTCTCTTGATGTTTCTATTCTCCAGAGCCTCTCCTTTACCTTGCTGTTTCTGGGGAATCTTTTGACTTACCCTCCTCACCCAAAGCGCATGTGCACACACACACACACCCAGGCTTTTCTGACTCCTCACTCCTGTTTCTAGACATCTCCATGAACTTGAAATTTTTCCCTCCCTTATGGCATTGTGTCTCAGCCTCTACATCCAGATGTACATGGCCAAGTGCATTAGGAGCTCTGCAAAACTAATGGCCTGCAGTTAGCCATTAGCCAAAGCTTGGCCTGCAGTTAGCCAAGCTTGCTGGCCCCAAGCTTGATAGAACCCATTTGGGGCCTTTTGCTATGTGGACATACTCCTTGGAGTCTCACCACTTACTGCAAGCAGCTTATCAACATATTTATTTCAAACAAATGCATTTTTCCTGTAAAAGGAATCCTTATCTACCTCTGTAGACTGGCAACAGATTTTTTTTTCTTCCTATGTTTTTCCAGGCTAATATGAAAATTGGCTTACAATATCTAAGCCCATCCTAACTTTGGGTGAGGGAAAGCAGCCATAAACTGAACCAGTAGAAGAAGCAAGTCAGGACACACTTTTTAAAATGCTTTTCATGGATCCTTCATTCAATAAATATTGTGATCTACCTAGTAATGCCCCAGGCCCTGAGCTACGTGGGTACGTGAGGTCTGACTCCGTAATGTGAGCAGCTGGCTGTGGCCGGGAGAATGCCACCTGGGTTTTATAAACACTGCCTGCGTGGTGGGTGGTAGACAGTCGAGGGCACTTGGGTTCATGTGGAACAGAAGCAAAGGGTGTCTCAGTGGGAGATTTTCAGCTATGAGGCTGGTAGCACTGCAGCCTACTTCAATAACGGCACAACCGCCTTGCGGGGGGAGTGTCTGGGGGACACTGGTTCCCAGCCAGAATTCTCCCTCTGCTCATTCGGGTGTGCAGTGGAATGTGAGAAGTGAAGGCCTCTCACCAGATGTGGCTCAAGTGCCACATTTAGTGCCCTGTGTCACTGATTGGGAACCAGAGGCATTTTTGATCCACGCTGAATAACCACACAGATATTCATTCCTAAGGGTGTTCCAAGTGAATGACAGGAGGCGGGAAGTTAATTGCCTGTTTCCCCTAAATTCTAATTAGCAATAAATGAGCTTGGCTCACCTCAACCTGAGTTGTAAGAGTGCTTTCTTGTCTGAGTTCCTCTGTGTGGCTAAGCAAGAATAAGGAGAGTGTTTCAAGATAGACTTGTAACTCAGGAAGTCTTGCTTCACACCTAAGTTCAATAAAAGAGAGGGTCTGTGGCCTCCTAGAGTGGAAAGCCCACAGATGAAGTCCCAGGACGTAATCAGTTAAATGTGTCACACAGGAAATGCACTGTTTGTCTGCTTGGCTTCTAGATGACAGGCACTCGCCACAGTTATTGCAATTGCTGCCCGCTAGTCTCAGTAATCAGGAATTCTGTTCTTTGATGTCTCCAAGGTCCTTGCTTTAGATTAAGAGCAGTCTGCTCCAGTCTACCAGAATGTGCTTGGCATGCACTTTCAGCTGGACTGGGGGGTGGGGGGGGGGACAGGGGGACTCTGGTCTGGACTCTGGCATCCGTCCTTGCCCAGTGCTCACCAGGAGTGACCAGGAACAGCCAGAGAGACCCATCTGTCCTGAGATGGTTTAGAGTCCACACAGCTCTCATGGAAGCTCCCAGACTCACACAGAGACTGGGGGAAATTCCAGTGAAATTGAAGGAATTCTGGGAAATGTGCCCCTTGGGAAAGGACACTAAAGAAAAATATGTTTTCAGGTGAAGGGGCCTAAATGGGAGTGACTCCTTTTGTATTTGGAAAGAGATGGTTAACTCTAAAGGACATCCTACACCTTCCTGTAAAGAGGCTGGGCTCATCTATGGCCTGATTTAGGGAGCCTAGAAATTTCCACTGGCCAGAAGATGACCAGAAAGGGAGTTGCGCCATCTTGAGTAAGACTCGCTGCAGCGCAGGCCGTGGAAGGCGCTGCTTTCCCACAGCAGGCAGAATGCCCTCCAGGAGGAGGCAGAGTGGGCTTCACCCTCATCCCAGGGCTGAAAATGCTAAGTCAGGTCCCTGCAGGCAAGGATCCTCCCTAGCATCTGTGTGACAAGAGACCTAGTGGGTGGGCAGGGACGTGCTGATCCTCAAAGCTGTTCCTTGTTTGTCCCGAGTTAGCCCATGAGCCTGCCCAAGCTGTGAAGTTGGGCAGCCCATGAGCCTGCCCAAACCTGTTAGTTTACCGTGAAAAGTAGTTCCAAGTTACCAGAAATATGCAGAAGAGAACTGCAGCCTCCTCAGCCCACAGCTGGCTCCAGGAACATTTCCTCTTTCACCTGTTACCAGACCAGTTCTCCAAGTAATTGGCAGAAAAACAGAATGTGCCATTCAGACCAGATTAACCTAGTAAGAGGGATGGGTGTTCGAGAGTATTACTGGACTTGGTGGGAGAAGGCACTTTGGCAAACGTTACCCGTGTGATTTTTGCAGCTCCTGTCTCCACAGGTGTTTGTTCAAGGTGATGACATTTGAGACGGGAGCTTCATAGCTTAGAAGGGCGAGCTTGGGGATGCTCCATGCATACGAACGGTCCACTGTGCAGAACCTTCTGGGAGAGAAGCAGCATCCCTGGAGCAAGTGGGGCCCCTCTCTGGCTTTCTGCAGGCCAGCCAAGGGCGGGGACTGGGGCGGAAGAAAGCAGCTGGATCAAGGGAATGGCTAGACAGGTACTTTTTTGTGACGGTATGGGTAACCCTGGGAAGAGAGAGGGAAAGATTAAGGACAGATATTTAAGCAGCTACTGGATGAAGTCAGGAGGAAAAGAATATTTAAAAGAGATGTTTAAGAAGTTCAATCAGGTAATACATGTGGTGTAGACCCTTCCTCAATCAGTTCAGGCCATGAGTAAAGATCTACTTTGTTATTTAATAACCAGGACTGCTCAGACTGTCAGGGAACATTCTGAATACAACACAAAATGCATGCAAGGATGGCAAAGTCATCCCTGCTTCTGGAATTGTTACCCTGCTTTTGTCACTGCAACTAATGGTGGAACTCACTTCTCACCTAGAAGAAACTTTTGTTGGGTGGTATTTGCTTTGCTCACTAGGCCTCACATTTGAACATCTTCTATGGCCATTACAGAAGCTGTAATCTGGTTTACTCATCTGCCGGGGGAGCTTCTCAGGAATGCAAACACTAGAAGAACTCAATTAACATAAACAAGGTACCAAATCAATGACGTGCCCAACTTGAACTACATATAGTAGGTGCTCAATAATTTCCTAGAAGTAATAGGATGAAGGAAGCATTGAGGCAGAGGGTAAAGGAGGTACACAAAACAAGGGACTAAGGTTTTAGATATTTTGTATTGTTTGAACATTTTATAGCTAATATGTGCTGCTTTCATAATTTAAGAGAAAGGAAAGCCCATGAAGAATAAAAAAAATTTATCATCTTCCAAGTTTTACTATAGGGAATATTCCAAATGTACTTACAGAGTGATGTCAGTGAAAATGGCAGAGTAAGAACCTCAGAAAGTTCATTCCTTCATAAAAAAGCAAGGGAAAAACTTGCAAAAATTATGAGAACCATTTTTTTCAAAAATCTGGAAATTAACCAAAGACTTACAGAACCCCAGGGACTGTTTAGTTACGAAAAACAGGGGAATCTCAGTAAGAACAAT
This sequence comes from Cheirogaleus major, assembly GCA_963574435.1. Taxonomy (NCBI): domain Eukaryota; kingdom Metazoa; phylum Chordata; class Mammalia; order Primates; family Cheirogaleidae; genus Cheirogaleus; species Cheirogaleus major. Next base: position 30,174 of record CAUYPO010081869.1, on the reverse strand, counting down.
GAGCTTTGTAGCATTTTAACTTACCCCAGACCCATTTCCTGCCCAGCACCAGCCTAGGAAAATAACAGCCTGCATTCCGGGTACTGGATGGAACAGAATGAACCTCATTTCCAAAGAATTGTCATTATTTGACCTGTTTGGTCAAGGGAGTGACCTCACTTGAACTCGCTCAGTGCTGAAAGTCTCTGGAGAAGAAGAAACGGTGTGTGTCAAATGTTTTAATATCATGGCTGCTTGAGACAATGAGGTGAATAGTAGACTAGCCAAAAAGCTGAAAAGGAAAAGCTGAGAAATGAAATGCCCACAATGGCTTTTATATAAAAATTCCAACATATTCTTGGGAATCTAGAAGACTATGTGCATGCCCAGGGCTGTGCACATGCCCAGGAAAGATCTGAGAAAGTTCAAAACTCGCACCCATGACTGACTTTCAGACTCTGAAACAGGAAGTAAGGCTGAGGCAGGGTTGTCAACTGCCTAACTGAATGTTGAAGGCATTCCCAACATGCACACAGAGCCCTATAGCAAGACGACGCTTGGAATACCTGGAATATTAGAAATAGGTATTTAAGGAAACCTCTGTCCGATCATTAGATCAGCACTAAGCTAACCAAGTAGAAACTTCAGTGACCACACACAACAAAAATACAGACTTTAGAGAATTAGTTCATAAAAGTTACTAAACAAACTTCTACAACAAGCAGTAACAGCAACAGCAACAAAACCTGAAAGGGGAGAAAATCTGATTTCCATAGTTTCACATTATATTATTTGAAATGTGCAATTTTCAACAACAAAAATTAGATGTGCAAATAAATAGGAAGGTACGAGCTATACATAGGAAAAAAACCCAATTTATAGAAACTGTCCCTGAAGAAACCCACATGTTGGATTCACTAGACAAAGCCTGAATCAATTATTTTTAAAGTAGTCAAAGAACTAAGGGAAACAGTGTCTAAAGAACTAAAAGAAAATATGAGAATGATGTCTAACCAAATAGGGAATATCAGTAAAGAAATCATAAAATAGAACCAAATAGAAACTCTGGAGTTGAAAAGTACAATAACTGAAATTAAAATTTCACTAGAGGGGGCTCAACAGCAGATCTGGGCAGGCAGAAGAAAGAATTCATGAATTCACTACCGGGTGCGGTGGCTCATGCCTATACTCCTAGCACTCTGGGAGGCCGAGGCAGGTGGATCGTTTGAGTTCAGGAGTTCGAGACCAGTCTGAGCAAAAGCGAGACCCTGTCTCTACTAAAAATAGAAAGAAGTTAATTGGCCAACTAAAAATATATAGAGAAAAAATTAGCCGGGCATGGTGGTGCATGCCTGTAGTCCCAGCTACTTGAAAGGCTGAGGCAGAAGGATTGCTTGAGCCCAGGAGTTTGAGGTTGCTGTGAGCTAGGCTGATGCCATGGAACTCTAGCTGGGGCAACACAGGGAAACTGGCTCAAAAAAGAAAAAAGAAAAAGAATTTGTGAATTCAAAAATAGGTCAATTGATATTATCTGATCTGAGGAAAACAAAGAAAAAAGAATGAAGAAAAAAACCAAAGCTTCTCAGAGACCTGTAGGACATTATCAAACATACCAAACACACACATAAGGGGAGTCCCAAAATGAGAAGGGAGAAGAGAATAGAAATAATTTTGAAAGAAATAATGGCTAAAAACTTCCAAATTTGATGAGACACATTAATGTACACATCCAAAGAGCTTCATGAATTCCAAATAAAATAAATTCAAAGAGATCCACACCTAGACACAGCTAACTGTCAAAATCACAAAATAAGGAATCTTGAAAGCCACAAAGGAAAAGCAACTCATCACATACAATCTGAAAAAATGTCTCACAGTTTCTCGAGAGGTACAGCACAGAGTTACCATAGGACCCAGAAATTCCATCTGTGAGTATGTACCCAAGAATTAATAACATTTGTTGATATAAAATCATGTACATGAATGTATGAATGCTCATAGTAGCATTATTTATAATAGTCAAAAAGTGGAAACTACCCAAATGTCCACTAACTACATGCATTAAAAAATGTGGTATATCCATACAATAGAATATTACTCAGCCATAAAAAGGAATAAAGTACTGATACATGCTATAACATGGATGAATATTGAAAACATTATGCTAAGCGAAAGAAGCTAGACACAAAAAGCCACATATTATATGATTCAATTTATGTGAAATGTTCAAAATATGCAAATCCGTAGAAACAAAGCATTGACTTGCAATCACCAGAGGGTGGGAGGAGGAGTATGTAGAGTAACTTCTTAATGAGTATGGGGTTTCTTTATGGGGTGATGAAAATATTCTGGAATTGGATACAGGTGATGACTGTACAATGTTATGAATAAACTAAAAACCATTGAATTATACAATTTAAAGTGATACATTTTATGGTAGTTGAATTTTATCTCAATAAGAAATACGTTAAACAAAATGCAACTACATTAGAATAAAGGTCTCAAACTTTTTTTTCACAGGACTCCTTTATAATAACTCTTGAAATTATTGATGGCCCCAGTAAGATTTTATTTATGTAGGTTAGAGCTACCAATATTAACTCTATTTATAATTAAAACTGAGAACTTAAAAATATTAAATTAGTAACTTATTTTATAACAAAATAAACTCATTAAATGTTAACATAAATTACATTTTCCAAAACAAAAAGATGTAGGAAGAAAAAAACCATTATTTTACATTTTTGCAAATCTCTTTTAGTGTCTAACCTAATAGAAGGCAGCTAGATTCTCAGATTCAATCTGTTGTAATATGTTTTTTTTGGTTGAAGTATATGAAAAAAATCTAGCCTTACACAAATATGTAGTTAGATAAGGGAGGAGCATTTTAATAGCCTTTTCAGATAATTGTGGATATTCTTTTTGTATCTCCAAAACTCATTAGCTGGTAATTTCTGAAAGGCTAGTTGTAATATGGAATCTTAAACTATATCAATGGACTTTTTATATTCTGTTAGTTTAAAATGTACTTTGAATGAATCTGTTACCCATGAATGATTTTGAGACATCATTAAGTGGTCATTTGGAAAACTTCAGTTCAGAGTGATGCAGATCCTCCAAATGGTTATACATGTCATTATTTACTATCAAAATCATATTTTCTAGAATCACCACCCATCTCATAAAAAAAAAGAGTCTATAGGTATTGGGAAGTTGTCACACTTACAGTGGTTGATAAAAGATTTCCAAAATACTAATTTTCTTTTGAAAGTTCATATTTTATCATTGGCAACAAATACTGTCCTTAGTGAGGTTTTTTGTTTTCGAAGTAACAGGCTCACTTCATTAATATTTTAACTTCTTAAAAAAATATTTTAACCTCTTACAATTTATTTATTTTAATTTTTTATTTTGATATCATTATAGCTTTATAGCACATTGCAAATATAGTACAGAGAGATCTGGTGTGCCCTTCACCCAGTTTCCCCCAATGGCTACATTATACATAATTATAGTACAATATCAAAACCAGGAAACTGACAATGGTACAAGGTGTGTATATAGTTCTGTGCCTTTTTATCACATGTGTAGATTTATGTAACCATAGCCACAACCAAGACACAGAACTTTTCCATCACTACAAAAAATCTCTCTTGTGCTATCCTTTTGTCATTACACTCATCCCTCTCTCCTCGCCATCCTAACCCCTGGCAAACACTGATCTGTTTTTCCATCTATATAATTTTTTTATTTCTAGGATGTTATATAAATGCAATCATGAAGCAGACAACCTTTTGAGTTTGGCATTTCCACGCAGCACAATGCCTTTGAGATCCATTCAAGTTGTTGCATGTTTCAATAGTTTGTTCCTTTTTATTGCTGGAGAGTATTTCATGGTCTGGATGTTCCACAGTTTGTTTAACCATTCACCTAAGACATTTTATTATTTCTAGGTTTTGGCTATTACATTTTGGTATCTTAATTTGCATTTCCCTAAAAGATGCTTTTTAATGTGTCTATTGTTTTATTCATTTTTGAGAAAATGTCTACTAAATACTGACATCTGACCAAGAAACCATAGTTTGTCAGTGTTCTTGCAAGTAGAACTGGTGTTCCATGACAACGTGGCTTGTTCAGCTCACATCTTAATTGCACAAGTGCTTTGCCTTGAGATAACTATCTACTTCAGGAAGGAACATAACTGATTTATGAGTACTTTCCATTTCATCATGCAGAATATTAACAAGGCAAGTACTCAAGGGTGGAGATTTGATCAGATTGATAGTGTTTACTGTGCCCTCAAGGACATTCTTCAGTGAAACTGATATTTTGTTTGTTTTGAATAAACTTTATTTTTTAAAATGGTTTTAGATTTATAGAAAAATTATAAAGATAATACAGAGAGTTACCATATATCCACTTCCATCTGTTGGTTTTTCACTGCTACCAGATATCGATGAAGAATGAAATGACTACTAGTATAATTTGTGGCCACTGTCTTAATTCCTGCCATAGCGCTAGCAGTTTTACCCACCATTATTTTTACACTATCAGTGCAAATGTCAACCCAGTGACATTCTCGGAAGACAAATAGTATCTTAATATTGCTAGGAAAATAATGTTGAGCCCAGGGTCCCCCGAAAGAGTCTTGAATACCTGCAGGGATCCAGGGACTACTGCTGCATTAGAAGAATACAAATACTTCTTATATGTTGTCATCAAATACAGTAAAAAGGTGGATCAATCATGGAGAGAGACAAAAGAAGGAGGAAGAAGGGAAGGAAGGAGAGAGATCTCATCTAGAAAACCTAACGATCCCATTATTCTCCTCATCTCTTTGCCCTCCTGATCCTGGACACAACGCTTTTGCTAGAAACCTCTGAATGATGTGCTAGGTCATTGCTGTGAACTACAAGTGCCCAACATTGCCTCAACACCCCCTTGGTACATAGAAAACTTGACACATAGCATTGTGGATGGGGTATATGCCTGATTGTCTCCTTCACTGTATCTCAGTGAAGGTTGACTGAATCAGGCATGAAAACGTGGTTAGCCGAAGCAAATCGCAGTTTGGGCTGAACCAATCAAGTTCTCCAAACTTCATGACATTTGGTCATGAAGGGACTCCATACATTAATTCAAAGGGCTTATAGGGGTCGGATTTACAAAGCTGATTTGTAAGGTGCCCTCTGAGGCAATGCTGGTTTGCCTGAGACTCTCCTGGTTTTAGCACTGAAAGTCCTGTATCCTGGGAATGCCCTCAGGCCCAGGCAAACTGGATGGTCAGTCATCCTACCATTGGGCGCCATTGTGGAGCAACTACATTCATGCATGCAGAAACAGACAAAGGAAGCAGACACATGTAAACAGAGGTGTGAGATTAGGGAGCCAAACCTGGAGTCAGTGAGAGCATCCACCTTGATTTCTGATGATTTCCTATTCCTTCATCTACTCACCCATTCATCCATCTATTTGACCAAAGCTTATTGAGCATTCACCTTGTGCCAGGCAATTTGATAGGGACAGGGATAGCATTGAGGCCTAGGTATACTTCCCATTCTTAGATTTCCTAAGATAACTGAAACTCCCCCAACAAATTCCATTTTTTATTCAATGGAATCGAACCATCACTAAAATACTTGCCTGTTAAAATGATGGAAGGGATGAGAAAGAGGGCAGAAGGAGGGTGCTTCAGCTTAAAAAATTCCACAACGCTTTGGATCATAAAGGACTGTGCATAAAGGACTCCCTTGTTTATGGCATATGTCAACCCGTATCCCCCTGTGGGGTCCAGTTTGGGAAGAGTGAATATTAATGGCTGGGAACAGGAGGATTAAGCAGCCACTTTTAGACCTATGCTGGGAATTAGGAAAGTTCCAGTGCTGTTCTACGGGTTCTCCAAGGAATTCTGGATATGCCCATTGGACCAATGGCTTTCAAACAGTTTTAATCTTGACCCAGAGAAAGGCATACAGCAAATGTGGTAGACACCACCTCAGATTACTCTGCAGCAATTAAAACGAATGGACCAGATATATAGATAGTGTCTTTTTAATTGGTGTCATTTTATGTAAATTATTAAAAAAAATGCCCCCAAAGTAAGATACATTTTGCAAGAACATACATATAACAAAAAAGACAACACATTAAACATATTATAATGGCTGTCTCTGGGTTACAGGAGGTGAATGGAAGTGGAGGAAGTAAAATAAGGGAAAGAACTTGTGCTGACCAGTGTGAAGACATGCAAAGAACTAATTAGCGTAATCCAGATTTTTTTTAAAGTGTATTTTACCTAGCAATCCAGCACACACATAAATATGTTTAGCTGTAACAAATGTTTCACAAATTATTATTTACCTTCATTATGTTCAATATTCTCTAGTTTTGTCCTATTTGAATTTTTTTAAAATGTTGGTCACAACCCACTAATTTGATTTCACATCTTCCTAATATGATCAGGACTCATAGTTGGAAAACTCTGTACCTCAGCGCAAAGAGCCATGTCTTCAGTAACAGATCATCCAATGGCTCTAAATTTGTTTGGCATAGACTCCAAAACCAATTAAGTACAGAAGTGTTTGCAGGAAGTAAAAACAGTTTGCCCTTCTTCCATTGTACGTAGACATATTTTGGATTCATTTCTATTCCTGATTGAAGTTTAGAACTACAGTGTGGTAGGCAAAATAGTGATCCCCCAGAGATGTCTACATCGTAAACCCTGGAATTTGTGAATTTGTTACCTGACATGGCAAAGGAGACTTAAGTTTGCAGGTGAAATTAAGATTGTCAATCAGCTGACCTTAAAATAGGGAGATTACCCTGGATTATCTAGGTGGGCCCAATGGGTCACAAGGGCCCTTGAAAAAGGAAGATGGAAGTAGAGGAGATCAGAGTGATGCGATGCAAGCAGGACTCCACTTGCCTTTGCCAGCCTGGAGGATGGAGGGGGAGGGTCACCAACCAAGGAATGTGGCAGCCTCTAGAAGCTGGAAAAAGCAAGAAAGTGGATCCTACCCAGTGCCTGCAGAAAGGAATGTAGCACAATACTTTAATTCTAATCCGGCGAGATTCATGTCAGACTTTGACCTACAGAACTATAAGACAACGATTTTGTGTGTTTAAGCCACTAAAATTTTGTAGTAATTTGTTACAGCAGCAAATGCAAAATAAATGCATACAGTTTATTTGTTAGTTCATTTTAAAAAGTTGGATCTTGCTACAAAACTGGTAACTACAAATCCCATAATTCTTCACTCTGAGGAAGGAGCTCTAAGCTTCAGAAAAGTTATTACAAATGCAAGTAGAGTTGCTTGGCAACAAAAATAAACAGTTTTGGAAGCAGTGAGCTAGAGATTGGAATCACCAACGTCCTCTTCTTGTTCAGTCTTTTGGTATATATTTCTGCTTTTTCTTTCTTTTAAAAAAAATTCAGAGTGTTTGAAAAGATCAAAATCATCACTCACGATAATTTTCCCAAATATGGGAATTCACTGGATGATAAAAATAGGAGAAACAATGGCTCTCAGAGAGTTTCCTGAATAGAGGTAATATCTAAATCAGCAATTTTTATTAATAACGTTTCTTGGGTCATGGATCCATTTGAAACTCTTCTTAGAAAAAAATGTACATATATACTTACACAATTTTGCATTTGTTTTTCTAGCCTCGCTAATGTTTATAGACCCAAGTTACAAGCAGCGGATCTAAATGGACGTTTTCATGATGCTGTATTTGATTTTAGGGAGGGATAAATTTCTTAGAAAACACTCATGTGATGGAGCACAATTAGCACACTAGAAACAATGTCTTTATTTTGATTCACTGTGAGAAACTAGATTTTCTTTGAAGGGCTGGTGCTTTTTGTTTTTGTCATCAGTAGGATCTAACTCCACTACTTCACTGGGCAAGGATGTGGGCTCTTAAATTCTATAACTGTGAACACTGTGGGAGTGATTTTGTCAGCCACACGGCTCTGAAGTATCACTTTCGACTAAAGCATCTTGGAAAAGCTCACTGTGAAAAATGTGGCCAAGAAGTCCTGAGGGAGAAGCTCAAAGACCACAGTAAGGTACAAGTGGGTGAAAGGGGGTGAAACCTTTGGCTCCTCTCCACTTTTTCTAAAACACCCATGCCTTTTGTTTGCTAGTTTTGGTTTTTCATTCATTTCATGCAGCTCTCTTAATAGAAAACTAACAATTAAATAAAACAAAACCCGTGACCATAGGAGAGTTGGTGGGGAGCAGCGGTTAGTGCTGGTGTCTCAGTCTTCTCGGCTGAACAGTGCCCCTGTCGTGGGCTACAGTGAAGGACACTTAGCTTAATGCCCTGGGCCTGAGTGTTACATCCAGGGCAGCTGCTGATATTGCCATTGTGATTCCAAAGTGCTTTGTATAGTGATAGGATTCTCATAATCCCAGCATTTATTGTTTCCAAAGTGACCTTAGAGGTAATGTCCTGCCCTCCTTCTTGTTCCTCATTTTACAAGAGAGAAGAAAAATTCAGGTTAAATAATTTGCCCAAGGTCATGCAAAAAGCAAGCATCAGAGAAAGAACTAGGATCTTATTCTTCTGATTTTATTAAACAAAGTCTAGTGCTTTTTCAAGTTATATCTTTTTTTCAGCACTGACTGTGTTTCTTATGGTTTATTGTTTTATTAATTTATAGTAGTTTTTCATGTATAACAGAAGTACTAATGACTTTGCTGTGTTTGAGAACTTCATAGGATGGATTGAACATTTACTGTGTCCATGAATGGGAGCACTTAGTGAGAAGCCAAATGCAGACCAGCAGATCTTTCAAACAGTGCTTGTAAGTCCTTGTTAAGTATCTACTTTTTCTCAGTCTGTGCATGACAGGTCAACCATGGAGACACACAACCTGAACTGGGAAAATCTAGAAGACAAGAGTATAAAGCACATGGCTACAAAAATACCAAAAACTCACAGGATATGTTCTAGGTACTTTGGAACAGTCCTCAGTCGAGAGATCCACGAAATACAAGAGCATCACTTCACAGCCAATAAAAGAGGTAAAACAGATGCCTGGAGCTTTCGTTTTGTGGATGTTCTTACGACATAGAAACTGCATTTTGGTTTTCCTTTAGCGCAAGGCATTATGGGTTGTTTCTAGGAACAAGAAATAGAAAAGAAAGATGGTGGTACCAGGATATGGCTCGAGACTTGGGATGGAAGGAGTGGAAGATAATCCTGCAGAGCCGCATTTAAGGAGGAAGTTGGGAAATTGAGGCATTGTTCAAAGAGACAACCCCACCAGAAGCACAATTCTAGGGACTTCCAGTCGGAAGTGAGAGTGTCAGGAATCCAGGTGGGAGTCAGGTGGGTGGGCCACTCATATTCAAGAGACCCAATTATTCATATCCTAACCTCAGGTACTGGAAGAGGTGTTATAAGTGTTACAGCGGATGGTTCCGAGGACAAACCGAGTGGCACACGGAGAGTCGGAGAATCAAAGTTTATTCGCCAGCGGGCGCAGAGGGGTCTCGCCACCAAATTCTGAGCCTGGTCTACCCAATTTTTCCGACTTTTATTAAGTTAGGGTGGTCTGAGGGGTGGGGTCTCAGGTGGCTAACATGCTGCCAGGTAATAGATTAGTTGATGTGTCAGTTAATAGGTTTAGTGTTATGCTGATGCGGGTCTTCTGTGAGGGGTGGGGGTCTCAGATGGCTGATGCGTCAAGTAATAGATAGGGGTTTTCCTTATTAGAGGTAGCAGGCAGAACTGCTACCTCTGATAAGGAACTCCAGTCCCAAAGAAAAGGAAGGAGCAAGACAGAAAAGCAGGTAGGCTTGGACACGGGGGAGACCAGGGGAAACTTAGGGGCAGATCCTATGGCAGAAGCCAACTTGGTATGGCAGAAACTGAAGGCAGAACACAAGTTGGTATGGCAGAAACCAAACCATGACCTGGCCAAGTTGGGAAGTATAATAAGGTAGGGAGAGCATCTATTCAGTGATGGGCCTGGGGGGCTTCAGGCCTTAATGTGTTGAGTAAAGAAGGAGACTCTAGGTTTGGATTTTCATAAATCCCTCAAATCATGCAAGGACCACCTGAATTTGGAGAGAACCATCACCAGATGTTTGAGGCTGATTGTCTCAGGACTTGGAGTGAGTCCGGGAAGCCAACAGGGCTGGTAGGAGGAACAAGAATGTGGGCACCCACATTTGAGAATTTGGGAGAAGGCAGAGATAGGAAGAAAAATAGGTAAGATGGAAATTGACCCTGGGCTCTGGGACAGAAATCTTAAAAATCTTAAAAAAGGATTGGGACATAGTAATTTGGCCTAAGTAAGTAGTTATTATTTATTAGGCTGCTTGAGGATTTTGCATATAATTTGTGCATATATATATATTTAAGACATTCTTCAAAAGGTTGACATAATGACTTTAGTTGGGAGTCAGCTGGGCAGGCCAAGGAGGGGACTATACCAGCCTTTCTGAGGGGCACTCTGTAGGCAACCTTTGGTTCATAACTGTCCCCAAGTGTTTTTGCCAAGTCCTGAGGTTCCTGCCCTTACAGACACTCCTTTAGATGAAGGCATTGACTCCTTAAGGTAATATTTACAAACACATATAAACATATTTAACCAGGAAGAATACTTTTGTGAATTATTAATGCTACAAATTGCCTTATCATATTAGTTCATTATTATTTTAAAAGCAGATCTCTGAGGAATAATTATTTTTTTTTAATTAGGAGCAAGAAAGAAGAGTCTAGAACACTGACTTCCAGATTTCCCTGGCAGGAATCCTTTAATTATATCATATATTCCATCCCTTGCAACTTCTACTTTAAAAGATTTAGTTATGACATGTTTAGAGTGTAATTTATTCATTAGTAAGAATTCTATTCTTAATCCCATCCTCCTATCCCTAGTTTCTGTGTGCCAAACTCCTTTGCCCTGGCTTGTTCATATTAATTTGGTGTGGGTGAAATAGGTCATCCTGAGCCACAAGCAATACATTTACAGTACAATAGAATATAGTACTACAGAAGATAGAGAAGTAAGCTATATTTTTAAGGCCTGCCCATGTCAAAAACAACCAGAAAACTAAGATGTTAATATTATACCTTTTGCTCCCATATTGATTGTCCTTTGCTCTCAAGTTTATGGTCTCCTCTCTAAACTAACTGGTGGTTGCTCTTTTGGAAAGTCTGTCGATAAATTAAAATTGTTTTTAGGGATACATAATTGATTCTAAATAAAATTGATGTCACTGACAAGGGATTAATTCCACTTCAGTTAAACTCTCCCTAAAAAGAGTAGTATATCAATTAGCTATTATGTCTCCAGAAAAAGAATCAAAAAGAATAAAAACAAAACCCCCCCCCCAAATCTGTTAATTTGGCATGATTGATGAAATTAAACAAGGGGCTGTGCATCTCTTGAGTTTTGATATGAAGTTTCTTGCCACTATTTGGTCTAAGTATGTTGATTTCCATTATGATTTCTTCTTTGACCCAAGAGTTATCTGAAAGTATGTTTTTTTTAATTTCTAAAATATGAGATATTTTTAGTTATTTTGTTACTGATTTGTCATTTAATTACATGGTTGTCAGAGAATTTTATGTGTGTGATAGTCATCCTCTGACACTTGTTGAGTTTTTTTTTTCTTTCATTTTGAACTAAGGAACAGGAAGTAACTTGTTGAGTTTTATCTACAGCTAAATATATATTCAATTTTTGTAAATGTTCCATGGGTGAGATCCAGATAAAAGCTCATTCCCAGAGAGGATTAGCATTTTCTTCTGCAAGGCACTTGGCCCCTTTACTAGCCTGAGGCTACTCTAAAATTAATTCTCAATGATAATATGAATTTGTTCTGTAAACTCAAATGAGGGCCACTTTGTCATTTCAGATTACCAGGGATTTTTCTTTTCTCAATCTACCCAGTGCAACAGTTATGGAGTTTCTTTGCTGTCATCCCTCATGGGCTCCTTCATTCATCCTTTCATTGAGCATTTCGCCTTTGAGGCCTGAGTCAATGTGGGGCATCTCCCTCCAGCCCTTGGGTGTGGGTGGCCTGAGGCCTGAGTGACTGACAGCCCGGTTTAGGAGACCTGGGGTTGCAAATACAGAGGCAGCCGGTGTCCTCACTGTCCCTTCATGTCCTGCTTTCACCTGGTGCTCAGCTTCTGGGGACATCCTTTACTTTCTTGTAGCTCAAATGAATTTAAAATATTTCTCAAAAGTATTCACCTAGTTTTGTTATTTTCCTGTGGATGTTTGTTGAGCATGTCTCGTCCATAAAACTCTTATAAAGCATTTAGAAAGGCTGACAGGTTCTCAGATTCACAATCTTCCCAGAAACCAAGGTGTCGTGGGCTCCCAGGATCTGGGACCACTGGTCTCGAGCTGGGTTACTCACTTTTGGTCCGTGACTTCAGGAGGCATTCTTTACTACAGCCACGCAGTACACATGTGTGTATGTAAAACAACAAATTCACAGTACCTTAATACCATTACTGTGCCTGATGAATTTTGATATTTTTCTATTATATTCCTTTTCTTTATTAAAAAAACGGATTGTGACTGATTAAATCGATTTTATGATTCTTTGTGGTCCCTGAAAAATGCTGATCTAGAGACTGAACCACCACCTCTCCACACATAGCTGAGATCCTCCCTGGGGGGCTGGAGTGGTGACACAGGCAGAGGCGAGGGTGGGGACAGGTGGCAGGCCCTATGGTGAGACACACTTCCCTCCTTACGGCGGTGCCCATGCCTGGCCCTGGGTGTGAGCAAGTCCTTGTGGCTTTTCCTTTAAAAGGTTTTAAGTCTTTTGGGGATGACAAACTCTGAACAGGGCCACACAGATATCTTAAATGAGTGAATCAGGCCTGGCCTAAGAAAGAGAATATGATCTTTCCCATTTTTCTTTCTTATCCATGGCAGAGACGTGGGTGCAGGGAAACAATTCAACATTGTGAAAAACCCCAGCTTGAGCAACATGATAAATGCCAGAGGCTGTTCGGCCCCAGGGCGGGAGTCACAGGGCTTGCTGGAGCCTGGGGTCCTGGTGCCACCTCCCCCTCCCCCAACAGGCAGTAGCAATTCCAGAATCCAGTTCCCTCCTGTGAAGAGTGCACTTGGTCTTGTCAGATCTTCTGGTTTAAAACAAACACCTCTGATATCCTCATTTAAAAAAACATATACTATTTCCGGATTTCTAAATGTTGGCTCAGGTTTTTCATTTTGAAAGCACTGTGCAGGCCAAACCTAACTTCCGCAGGTAGACTATGGCCTCCAGGCTGACAGTTTGAGACTCTGAGACTAGATGGCTTACTTTTGAATGCTTTGTTATCATCGTATTGAAACTTGTTAACTTACATGTTTTTCATATAGAAACTTAAAACAATTTAGTAAATTGGGGTAAAGACTTTTTTGTGTGGCATAAAAATGTCTGAATAGCTCGGTTTTCTGAGCAATTTAGCCATTTCTCTAGACAGATCTAAGGTTAAAATGTCAGCTAAGTATGGAGGTAACGAAGTCTGCTGGTTCAACTGATGCTCCACCAGCAGGCAGCGACGAAGCAATTTCAGTGGCAAACGAGACATAATTTGCACACAGGATTAGATTCTTGCCTTCCCTCCATCCCTAACCCCACTCTATACACACATCTATTTCTGTGCAGTGAATACCAAATACTGATCATTTCTCTTCACAGCCCAAATGTCCACAGGATTTTCACCTCATAATATGCTGGAGTGTAAAAGTCCCCAAGAGCTACAGAGATTTGCAGACGAAAATATTCGCCCTGCCTCGGGTCCTCTGAGTGCTGCTTGTGTTGCTGAAATTGGCGCCTTCACAGAGCTGATCCAGGGCTGCTTTCCGGCGCCGGCCTCCCGAGTGATCCAGGTAATCTGAGCTCCTGAGCTCTCTGGCCAGGCCACGCAGCCGGAAGGAAGCGATTTCCTTTCCCGTGGAGGTAATGCACATCCACAGGGCAGGACCACATGTTCAAACCCAGCGTCACCTTCTGCATGGGGGTGACACAGGCCTGGTAGGAGTCCTTTGAAATGCCAGGCCAGGCTGAGCAGGCACTCAAGCGTGCAACAGCTGGAACCCATTATGGTTGGCAGTTTTTGCCCAAGGGACGAAAGTGCCTTTACATTGGCAGGGCCAAGGACTTGGCTCACACTTGACCGATATTTGTAAAGGGATGCTTAAGGGAGCTTGAGGCAAAGGAGGTGAGCCTTTCCCCCGGGGCCCCATTTCATGCTGGAGCGACCTGCCTGTGGAAGTAATTAGGTGCTGCGCTGATGGGCTCCCTGTCAACTGAACGACACTTCGCTGTGTCCAGGAGTGGCTGTCCACAGAGTGCAGAGCCGTGCTGTGAAAACTTCCTTGAGGGAAGAAAATGGCCTACACACAAGGAAGGGATTCAAATGAGAATGATGGAGCAGCTTCCCTCTTGTTATTATTATTTTTAATGTTAATACCATCAGTGCATATTATTTAGTATGTGTTTAGAAAAAAATGCAGGACATATTTCTGAGGGCATTTTATTCTGATATTTTTTTCCATTTGTTCATTTGAAAATGCACGCATAGCTGGGCGTGGTGGCTCACACCTGTAATGCCAGCACTTTGGGAGGCTGAGGCGGGACGATTGCTTGGCCCAGGAGTTTGAGGTTGCAGTGAGTGATGATCGTGCCACGACACTCCAGCCTGGGGGACAGAGCAAGATCCTGTCTCAAAAAAACAAAACAAAACAAAACAAAAACATAATTGTTATAAAGACATATTTAAACCTTTATTTAAAAGTAAAAATTATCTTTTAATGCAATTCAGTATCAAATATGTATGATTGAATTCTAGCAAGATAGCAATGGTAAAAGCCTGAATATGACGCTACATATTTTATGCTACAGAGATGAGGTATTTAGGGTGCCCAGCTGGGAATTTGGAGCTAGAGCTCTGGTTCCAGTCCTGCAAGATGCTCCCTGAAAACAGGGGCTGATGATCAATTAAGTTCAAGAATTGCTGTACCGTTTATTCCATCCCTGGAGATTGATAGCACACATTAGCATATTAAGAGCTCTCAGGTTAAGGAAACTAAAACCTCCTACATTTCCCATGTTCCTGTGCAGCTATGATTTCTAATAGGATTTAGGTTTCATCAATTAGTTGCGCTAGTGCAAGATTCGAGTCCAGAACTGTGAGGCGGTGGAGCCCGAGGCACCATTTGAGCTAGTGCAGATATAACAGATACAGAATGACTTTGGAGCCAAGAGTTGCGGCCATAACTTTTACTCCCTGAATGGGATGTTTCTAGGACCCACAGTTGCAGAGACAACTTTTTTGTTTTGTTTTGTTTTGTTTGAGACAGAGTCTTGCTCTGTCACCCAGGCTAGAGTACAGTGGCATCATCACAGCCCACTGCAACCTCAAACTCTTGGGCTTCAAGCAATCCTCTTGCCTTAGCATCCCGAGTAGCTGGGACTATAGACTTATGCCACCATGCCTGGCTAATTTTTCTGTTTTTAGTAGAGACAGGGTCTTCCTGTTGCTCAGGCCAGTCTCAAACTCCTGACCTCAAGTGATCCTCCTACCTTGGCCTACCCAGAGTGCTAGGATTGCAGGTGTGAACCACTGCGCCCCGCCTAGAGGCAGCTTCTTGATTTCTAAATCTCAACTAGGGCAGTTCAATCCTGGAGCCAGCAGTTGCCATGGCAGCTTTCAGATTCCCAGCCCTCTGACTGTAACTGGGGCAACAGTTCCCTTAGCCGGCCAGTTCTGCAGTGTTATTCTGAAAGTCAGTCTTCAAAGCCCAGCCTTGAGCCTATGCTTCTAGCTATTCCAATGATTCCCTGAATTACATCCTTTTCTGCTTAAAGTAACTAGAATGGTGTCTCTTACCTTCCACTGACCCCTTACTGGTACATCGTGGTTCTCACTCTTGGAAATGCTGCTCTAAAGTGTCTTTCATGGTCCTACAAGTTGGGAGATATATACACACCCTTTGCCTTTGACCTCTTGTTAGTAGGTGGTATTTGTTCCCCTATTTTCTCTAATAGTTTACACTCCTCATGACCCACAAACTCTCCTCTCTACCTGTCCCTACTCTGTGCATGCTGTCATGCCTCTGCGAAGAGCTCAGCGTCCTCCTGGGGCAGGCCAGGGAGACGCCAAGATGTCAAAATGGTGCCTTCTTGTTTACTTCAGCACTCAGCACAGTACCTGACTGAGGGGCTGTTAGAAATCCTTCAGAGATTAATTTACAATACATGACAATGCGTCCAGAGCTTCAGAACATTTCCTAACTTCATATGAAATCGCATTGTCATTTTATGAGTCACATTCTACCTTTGACAGATTGGTTTTGCCTTTTCCTTTTGGGTGTGACGGTTCTCGAATCATAGATAGCAATTCCTTGTACTGCTAAGGAAGCTCCTTTGGGAACTTGCCATGTAGAGTTAGTTTTCCTTAAGTGCTAAAGAAGGTAAATTTGTACCGTTAATTACTTAAAGTTTTAACTTTTATAAAATTACATTGAGCAAGAGCTTTGATGTAAATTCTCATTAATGATAATTACATAATCCTGTATTTAAATCATTTGTGATAGATTTAGAAACATAACAAACTAACATCTACCAGAAACATCGAATAGTCACTATAATTCTGACTTCTGTAGGTACAATTTGTGTTGCAGCACCGACGTTTGGGGTTGCCCTCTCAGCTGTTTGCCGAGGGCTGCTCTGTGTGAGTATTGGGTTGGACTGTGGTGTACAGCGGTGAAGTTCATTCCTGTCCCTATGGGTTCCTCACAACCTTTCAACCAGGAAGAGTGTGAGAACTTCTAGCTGTGGCTGTCCATAAAGATTTTTAGGCCCTTTTCAAAAATGCTTTTTTCTTTTCCACAGAACCTAAATTCTCAGTAGACCATTATTGATTACTTTCTCCTTCTCCTGTGTTTTTTAGGGGGTCCGGGGTGGAGGAAGATGACTTGAATTCTGAACTTCCCTTAGTGTTAGTTTAGGTTTTCCCCACGTGGTATCTTTTATCTTCACAGGGCGGTTCTTACACAAAGGGGACGGACACCCGAGGATGCTCTGAGGTGGACATAGTGCTGTTCAGTGATGTGTTTGCCAATGTGAACAACTGCAAGAAACAATTGAGAGAAGGGTTGGATGTCCTGAGGAAAAACCTGAAGCAAACTTCACTTGGGAACAGGTCTGGGTGAATGTGTTTCTGTGAATTATTTTATTCCACAGGTGGAAAAGACTGTTAAAGAAAATTCTTAGCTCGGCACAAAAGAGCATTATCGAATAATAATTATTTGTGTATGCTTAACGTTAAATTCTTGGGAGAAAACTTGGAGAGATCGCCCTAGAGGCATTTTTTTAAGGCTCCTACTAAACTTTTGATGAAATTTCACGAATTTGAGATCCTATGATTTAAGGACTAATTATGTGTTCCCCCGTGCACCTTTATTTAATTTCCATTCCCTTAGCTGAAATCTGACTCTGAGGAATGCAAACAGGAAGGGGTGGGAAAGGTACCTCCAAGCACTGAGGAGTCTTTGAGACACGTTTGTCTGACAAACGTTCCCTTCAGTGATGTCCTCAGGTCTCTTGCTGATGTGACTTTCCTGACATTACACACAATGTCTCTTTGCCCCAAATATTGAACTAATCAGGCCCATTTTTTTGGTGAGTTCCGAAAACAAAAAATGAAAGAAAAAGAAAAGGCCCTAATATGTTATTATTTATTTTTTCTATTTCATTTTTACATCTCTTGCTATTTTTTTTTTTCCAGTTTAGTGAATTGAGGATGCAGACACGTGCAAATAACTATGTTGTCAAGTGAACAACACATTTTTCTTGAGGAAAAACAAGCCAGGCTGTGTGTCACTTGAATTCTAAAATAAGATTAATGTTTTAAAAACAATGTCCCAGAACTGTTTATTAATTTAAATAATAGATTCATTACCAAGCCCTGGCTTCAACTAAGTGTAGAGAACTAGTGTGAATGTGTCTTTTAATGAAAAACACTACCTTCAGGAATACCAAACACCTACTAAATTGTGGCAGTTAGCAAAAGATGACAGATGAACGGCATGTCGGTGACCAAAATGAAGTATGTTGGCATTGGTAAGGCAGAAAAGGAAATGAGGGCGTTTCACTTATGGTCACACTTTGGACAGGGAAAGACCACCTTTAAGAAAAAAGAAAAAAAAAAAAAGAAGAAATGGGGGAATGTGTTTTTCATTTTTACTCATTGCTTCTTCCAAGTTTTCCCCCATTAAATTTGTAAACTGTAGGGTATATTATATACCATTGTTATTATTATTTATCAAAACAGAGCAGTTAATGTACTCTAAAGGGAGATTAAAAATAAGACTAGAGTATACCCTTTCCATGGTGATCTTATTTGGACTCAAAATCTTTGTTCTTCATTATTTTGTTCTTTTCCTATACTCTCAGCCTGTGAAACTTCAGAGAATCTTACAGATGCAGCATCCTAACTCTTTTTTCCCTCTGTATCTCAGACACACTTCTCGACAAAACAGCACTTGAAATTTTTATTTTATTAGATTTTTCAGAACGAGTTTGAAGTGAAACCCATGAAAAATAACAGCCTTTTGAAAAACTTGGTTCATTTGCCGTAATTATTCTTGACTGAAAACAAGCAAGTTAATTTTCTAACCTATGTTCCTTTTATACTTTCAACTCATTAAATAATCTAATTCGAAAAACATTTAAAGTTGAATGGGATTCGCAGGTAACCCCTATCCTTCCCTTTGTGCCTATTAAATGCCTGTTTGTTTCCCTTCTTTGGCATGAGTTTTTCAAGGGGCTAATGGTTTTAATTCAGCCCAGAATATATTTTATCCCACATTTTCTTTTGCAGAGTAATTCCTATGGCAAAAAAGGGAACCTAATTAGAGAGGAAGGGGACCTCAAGACAGACTGAAGGAAAAGGAGTGTGAAGTCAGAAGAGGCGCACTGTTCATGGGGTTCTTTGTGCTGGTATCTGTATGCAACAGTCGCTTTTTCTGGCTCTTTTCTGCCCAGACCATACCAAGATTCAATTGAAGGGAAAACTGAGTTAAAAATGGAAAAGAAGCAGATATGTGAGTCTGACAGTTGGTTTTGACTCCCACCCACTGAGAGAGTAAAGGAGTTTATTGTTTCAGTTGATACCTGGTTTTTGGTGATATATTGTTTGTTGCTGTTATTTTTAAAGCTATTCAGTTACTTTATTTTGAAAGATGGATGTGAGAAAAGCCTTTCTTTTCCTTTGGAACTAGTCCACGTCTTAGCCTACAAGTAACAGCAACTGTTCTGTGTCAGTCATTTTCTGGGCCGTGTTTGCGAATGAAGTCTCAGGGGACTTGCTCAGAAACCCCTAGGTACCGGAAATCACTGACACGCCAAGATATTGCGCTCCTTTCTTTACATACCAGGATGTTCGCTATTGAAAACCACAATGGGGCGACATATTCTGAGCTTTTACGGAGACAGTGCTGTAAAATATATCGTGCCTATCACACTTACGGTTATAATTGGGACGTCCGTCCATTATCTCTTCTTTCTTATCGCTTTGATTTAGAGTTATTGAAAACAAGAATATTTCTGTTTCTTTATATTCTCAGTTCAGGAAACCTTCAGGCTCTTCTCCAACAAATAGTCCTTTTAAAGCCACATTGTAGGATATGGAGTTGTTTTTAACTGGGTTGACCCAAAATAAGAGACGGCAGATGTTATTACCTGACGACTCGTGACCAAACGCTGCTAGGACCCATGTTCTATTTCCATGTATAATAATAGCAAAAATCTCTTGTGATGCTCACTGGACAGTGAGTTTCATGCCAGTTAGCCTAGGATAGTACTGACTTTCTCAGAACTTACCTGCATTCCTCCGACAGATTCCGTACCTGATTCAGGTTCTCTGGTTATTCACAGGACTAAACTTTACCCACCTAGAACCATATCTCCCAACATACAATTATCATGTTGGGTATATCAAGATTTGCCTTTAATTTGTGACAGAAATGGTATGTTGCTAATTTGTTCTAACTGCTTTTCACTCTTCCTAATTCCCCCCATCCCCAACTGAGAGAGGAGGATATACTCATGAGAAAAGTGAGGTGAGAAAACATAATGATTTTAGGTAATCTTTTTATGGAGCCAATTAGCACTTCATAGTCTTAACATTTAAAAAAATGCATTCTGGAATATGAATTTTCAGAAATCTGCTCGATTTACATGAAAGATTGGACATAACGTATTTTATTTCATTTTGGCTAGTTATCTGTCTTACAGTTCACTAATTGTCTCTTCTGCGATATCTAATCTTTTGTTAAATTTATCTATAAAGTTCTTTGTTCAATTATTATATTCTTCAGTTCTAGAATTTTCATTCAAATCTTTATATATATATATATAAAATCCAACTCTGGTTTAATTTTCCATCTTTTTGTCTTCTTTTTAGCATTTTTTCTCTATTTTATTGAACATAGTAATTAGTTAAAATCCTTACTTGCTTATACCAATATTTGGGTTGCCGATGGGGTCTGTTTCTACAGTTTGTTTTTTCTCTTAGTTTTATATCTTATGACCACTCTGTCTCTTGGAATTCCTAGTGATTTTTAAAAATTAAAACCAGGACACTGTGTCTAAAAAATCACACAGTGATTCAGCCATTTTTTTTTTCCAGAGAGGGTGGATACAGTGAGAACTAATCACACAGTCATACCCCATATCAATTAAATTAAAAAACATCTGGGGGTGGGAGCTAGGTAGCAAAACTTTTAAGGGCTTCCCAGGTGACAGTGATATGTGGCAAAGTTTAGGAGCCACTGTTATAGCCTAGTGTGTTGACCAAGTACTCTCTCCTAATCCTTACCTCCTGAGCACCTGAGACTGAACATTAATGTTGTCTCAGCGTGGCATGACTAACAAAAATTCCACTCACCTCTGCAAGACATTCTGCTTCATTTCTTAACCATGTCTACCTTAAGCATCTTCAGAATTTAGCAAACATTTTGAAGGAAAAGCAGATCATATTTCAGGTTCAGTTCTCCACCCTTCCTTTTTCACCACCGTCGAGGCCTCTGAGTCTCTAACATTGCCTCTACAGCTCCATTAGCTTGACAAAGTCCTGATGGTTTCTTTAACCCCAGAAGCATCCCTCTGCCCAAGCAAGGTCCGTATTTTCAGTCTCTTACCTATTCTCAAAATCAGCATATATCCCTAGGGGTAGAGCCGTGAGATATAAGTTCACCTCTCCATGATCTACTGTCTCCCACCCCCACCGCCCAAATCTTGGCTCCTCCAGCTTCAGCAGGTCTCCAATGTCTCTAAAACACATGTACACATAATTTCTTAAGTTCAGTTGTCTAGTGGTTCTCAGCGAGCACAGATCTACCATAAATAACTCTGTTATACCCAGAAGTGGAAGTCTGACAATAGCTTTTAAAATATTTTACTTAATCATATTCATGATTAAAAATACCTTGTAGCCCAATTCATATTTAGATATTCATTCATTTTAAAATCATTTATTGAGCACCACTATGTATCAGGCACTAGGTACAGAGCAGTGAACAAAACAAACACAGTTCCTGCCCTTGTGGACCTGATGCTGTGGTGTGAGAGGGAATAAACAAATAATATAATGCCAAGTGGTAATTAAATGCTTTGAAGACACATAAAATCTGGCAAGGGACTTGAGAGACCAGGAAAGCCCCTGTTGTATGGCAGAGGCCTGCATGAAGCCAGAGATCAAGCCATGTGAATTACCTGGGATAGGTGTATTCTAGGTACAGGGAACAGCAACTGAAGAGGTTGAAAGAAGGGAACATTCCTGGAATGCTCAAGAAATAGCCAAGAGATAAGCAAGGCTACGGTAAAGGGACGGGTGGTAGGAAATCACCTTCTGTTTTCTTTTCTATCTTCCTATCATCTCTCATGCCTTGTCGTGTTACTTTTTTAAGGATCATAATGAAGAAGAGAACATCATTGTCTTTAAGATTCAATTTTCTATGTATTGAAAGTCTTCACAGTCATTCTTTTGAGATTATGGCCTATTATGATGTCCTGGGGCCTGCACCCTCCAAAGGTAAGATTTATTTGTTTTTTGTTTTTTTTTCAAAGAAAGCCTTTAAATGGCTCCTCATTTACAATGCATTTGTAGAGGACTGACCATGTCCAGACACCATATGCTGAGCTGGGCTTACACAACCAGGCTGCTTGCAGTAGAACTGAAATGCTTAGTACTTTTAGGGGTTGCTTTCTTTCCCCTGTAGTGCACAAACATTATATATCTTTACACCACAAGTTTTCAGTTTAAAAAGTATTATTATTAAGTATTAACCATTTTCCAGTATAATGGAGCTGAGAAAGGGCTCAAAAGAAGTATAGACATTGCCTTCGAGGAGCTTCATCTTACAGCAGGAATCTTACCTTGAGCCTAAGATAAGTTTGCACCAAGATTCAGTCACCATCTGGGGGATTCAGGAGGGTAAATGAGGCTTCTTTAGTGGAAAAGGCAGGTTAGGTACAGAGCTTTGGTCCAAAGTCAACAGATCATTGTTGAAGAGAGAGATGGTTATTACTCAGCCCTTGTGGACTCGTGACTTTGGGAGAAAGACTTCAAAAAAAAAAAATTGAGTGAAAACCAGAGTAGCTGTTTCCCAGATATCTGCTAAGGCAGCCAGAGCTCAAGTCAGCACAGCTCTGCAGCTCGACCATTAGAGAGCAGCTCTGGAGTTACTGCCTGAGCAGGGAAGGTGCCCAGAGGCTGAGTAGCAAGGGACCAACTCTCACCCTGAATTGAGAAGGTGCCAGAGCACGCCTCTTTCTTTGGTGGCCTTAGTTCCCTGGCCCTGGCAGGAGCAGCCGTGGCTTTGGCAGCCATGGCACTTGTGGCATTGTCATCTTTGGGGAGACCATAGAAGCTTTTGGCATCAGCAGGCATGGAAGTCATCAGATGCAGACCAAAGAACAGGAGAAGAGTAATGGCAGATGCTACACAGTATAGAAAGAATTAGCCTGACCGCATGTGTGCGATATGCCCTGGGGGTATCTTAAGTAGCAGAGAACCTGGAGGGAATTAGAATTCCTAGAAGTGGGAAGTGATTAGGACAGAGCCAATGACTTTGTTATGGTTGTTGTGATGCTATTTTTATTCCTAAAATGTTGTAGCATCTGGAATAAGATACAAAGTATAAAATCTAATCACATTCATAACAAGGGGGAGATAAAGTATCTTCATTTTAGACCAGGAGATTAAGGTTCTGTTATGGACAGAATGTTTGTGTCCTCTCAAAATTCATACATTGGAGCCCTAACCCCCCAGTGTGATGGTGTAAGGAGCAAGGGCCTTTGGGAGATAATTAGGTTTATATGGGGTCATGAGAGTGGAACCCCCATGATGGGATTAATGCCCTTATAAGAAAAGGAAGAGAAAGGGAGCTTTCTCTGTTCACCATGCGATGATACAACCAGAAGATGACATTTGCAAGCCAAGAAGAGAGCTCTCCCTAAAAACCAGATCTGCCAGCACCTTCTTCTAAGACTGCCCCACCTCCAAAACTTTGAGAAAATAAATTTCTGTAGTTTAAACCACCCAGTCTATGGTATTTTGTTATAGCAGCCAGAGCGGAGACCCAAATGACTAAGTGATTTATGTAGATATAAATGTATTCTCCAGGGAGCTTGGGGATTGAGTCTGGGTTCTGCTTGAGTTAATACATTTATATATTCTCTATGTGGCAAAATGGCAGAACTGAAAATATCTAGCAACTTGTGAACCAATACATGACCAGTAATCTTCCTCTAGCTTAGCAGTTGGTATTAAATATTTTTATTCATCTATTCATTTGTTCACTTCATTCAACCATTATTTCCAAAACACCTATCATGTGCCATTAAGCTCTCCTTGAGCTAGGAGGTCAAGATTTTTGCTTTTGTGGGGCTCACATTTGGTAGAGGAGAGATTCATGAGCCAGCAACCCTGAAATACTGATTTCCTAAAGCTCTATGCTGTCTCCTAACTCCATGTCTTTGCATAGACGTCCCCACTGATGCACTTTTCTTAACCTGCCCACCCCACCTTCTGCCTTGGAAGTTCCTGTTCACCTTTCAAGATTCTGCTCAGATATGACTCCCTTCCCTAATCTTTCCTAGACATGCCTCTTCTGCTTTAAATATTGAAAAACTGAGTGAGCCTTAGGGAATTTAAACAGCTTGCCTAAGGTTACATAGCTAGTAAGTGTCTGGGGGTGCAAACCCAGGTAAGTCTGGCTTTATCTTGCCTCTTGTGTGGACTGACAGAACACCGGAGTTACACAGTGGAGAGGACACACTGGGCCTGGAGCCAAACTGCAGATCGATTTCATGTTATCTATGTGACCCTGGGGAAGCCGTGTAAAACTCTCAACTCTCAGGTTTTCCATCTATAAAACAGGGATGAGAAAGTTACTTCACAGGACAGTCGTGAGAATTGAAATATGGGATTTAACTTGAAATTATGTAGCAAAGTGCTTAGTTCAATGAATATTTATCAAGGAAACATATTTTAGGTTATATCCTAGGCCCATGAAGATCTTGAGTTTGTGCAACATGCTTTCTTTCTCTTCTGTGCACACTTCAAAAGCCCAGTTGTTAGCCAACAGCAGCTCCTGGGTAATTGTCTTGAGGATCTGAGGTTGTATCAGTAGCTTTCGAGCTAAAAACATATCCCAGAGGAACAGAGGCATATTTTACACCAACTGCTAAGTCCCCTAAGTTCTTGAGCACAGCTGTGTGAAATGAACTCAAAAAGACTGAAATGATTAAGTAACTCTGCTTCTCTCCGTTGATGATGGGGAATGGATTTGACAGGAGACAGCAACTCAGACAACTCCTGGAGTTCCAAGAAATTTTAATGGGCAACGAAATGTTAATAATAATTGTCAGACTAGGACTCAGATGATCACATCAGAACCTCACAGGCATTTTAATGTTATTCCCTCCACATCTTACACATGTGCTAGAAAATGAGTAGTTTGGCCTGTGTGTCATGATACAGCCCAGAGCCATGAGCTTTGACAAGGACATGGTTGACAATATTCCTTTTCCAGATAGGATCCTCCCCCTACTAGGATCAGTGTTCTTTGGGAACTTGTTGGAAATACTTTTCTTTTACCCAGATTGACTGAATCAGAGACCGCATTTCACAAGATCCCCAGGTGATTTGTATGTTCATTAAAGTCTAAAAGTACTGAATTAACCACCGAAGAAGCACTTGTGCTCAGATCTACATGGTTGCAGTAGAAGGTTTTAACACACTTCCAAGCTGTGTGTCTTTGGGCAAGCTCCTTAACCTCTCCAACTCTATTTCCTTACTTATAAACTAGAGATGATAATAGTTCCTACAGCTCAGGGTTGTTGAAGAGTAAACGTGCTAATAAATATGAAGCACAGGGTAGTACTTATTGCATAGTAAGGAAGCTAAGTACGGTATTCTTGTTTTGCAAATGATAACAAGACTAACAGAGTTTAATAGAAAATGCAAGCCACACGAAGTAGAAACAGAAAATTATAAGCCTCAAAAATAATTGAAGTCAGAAGCCACCAACTTTGGTTCCTGACAATGAAGAACCTTGAAGAAGGGGAAATGTTGGTAGAGTGGCTTTGAGTAGATCATCTCTGAGTCAGCCATGACATCTTATCAGTTGGATCAGAAAAGTCAGCAAATATCTGACTTATCTACTACATACCAAAATTTAGGTTAAATTATTATTTCTTCAATCTTTTATTATCATAAACCTGAGTTTCTGTCCAAATCTGTTTGATAAGAAAGGCAGACAGCCTCCCAGTAAAATTGAAAGGTCTGTTTTAATAGTTCTAATGACTGTTGCCTTGTAACTTTGGGGTTGGAATGTTTGTTATAATAACATTTACAAGAATCTTTGCCATAGACAGCTCTATTTGTTCATTTATGTTTATCATAGGAATTTGATTTTACTCTTTAACCTGTTGATAATGACCTGCTATCACATGTCTGATTTGGCCCTAAACAGCTGGACTGTATAAAAGGACTGTGCAGATATCCTTAAAATTAGGTATCAAGATAAAGGCACATATGTATTTTTTGGGTAAAATATATTTACAAGTAAAATAAAGTAACTAGACAATTAACTTAATTGTGTGTGTGTGTGTGTGTGTGTGTGTGTGTCTTGAGAGGTTTTGTTTTTTTCCCAATGGGTTTAGGGGGTACAGTGTTTTTTGTCACATGGATGAATTATATCATGCTAAAGTCCTGGCTTTTAGTGTACCCATCACCAGAATAGCGTACACTGTACCAGACAGGTTGATTTTAATCCCTCAACCACATTCCATCCTCCTCCTTCTTAGTTTTCAATGTCCACTACATCATTTTATTGGCCTTTTCTTTTTAAAGCAATCCATATAATCATATATTACCACCCTTTGCTATGTACAGCTATGCCCTCAGGTATCAGGTGTCTGTCCTGTCCACCAGTGACTCTAGACTGCTGTTTTTTAATTCTTCCACCTCCTAGCTCCCAGCAACCATCACTTCACCAAATTCATCAGTGTCATTCCCATTTGCTGCCTCATTTGACGCTCAGTCCACGTCTGGGGCTCCAAGGGGCTCCCCACAGAGGAAAGTGCATGGGCTACGTGAGGGTCCCCAGCTGCTTTAAAAGGCGAGGTGGATTAAAATCCAGCTTTCAGCCAAGTAGGGACCTTCTACATAACCCCATTTCAGACACAATTGTTCTTACCTCCATAACTGTAGAAAGCATCTTTTTCTCTTGTTCCGATGACTGTTCCCAAGACATCTACTTGTTTTATTGGATGCCCATTGTACAAAAATACACCTAAAATTAAAAAAAAAAAGAAAAAAGCAAAGTATGACTACATTTTCTGCTTCATTAAATGTTAACTTGGGTTGGGGGGATTGTGAAAAATCAGTGGCATGCTGTTTACTGAAACTCCAGACTTCAGAATCAGCTCTTAACAAACGGCAAGCCCCAAGAAATTCAGATGTCTTTTCCTCAAAGGTCTTACGTAGAAATCTTGGCTTTAAAGAAGCCTGTGCCAGTACAAAAAAGAGAAAATCAGCATTGCCCAACTAGATTTTGTTAATATGCCTTAACACTTGTGAAAGTGAAATGGACCTCCATGTGGAATGCTTACAAGGGGCCCGAAAACAGTCATTACAAGACGGGACCAAACACAGTGTTGTATTTTGAGTGACTGGAAAAAGGACAGAGAAAGAAAACCGTGAGAAAGGTTTCTTTGGCTTGTTTTAACACGTGCTTTTCTAAGAAACCAGTCATCATTTCTTTGAATTGGCAGTAGCATTTTTTTAAAAAAATGGTTAAGTAGGTTATAAAACCCTACTCTTTCGGGCCAGCAGATTACAACTCAAAAACTTTTCCTTTTAAAACTCTATTTTCAAAACCTAGAGGACAGATGCCAGCAGACAAGTTCCTGCCAGAGGAGAAACCTGAGAGGGGAACCTATCCACTGACGTTCAGAGGCCTTTTGCTGACTTGGGGACAGGACACAGGCAGAGGGACTCCTGGGGGCGGTGAGTCCCCGGTGGTGCCAGGGCTGTCCTGGCTTCTACAGAGGTTCCCCTCTGCCCCCAGCCCCACCCCAATATCCTCACCTGAGCTCCCCGTTTCAGCTTAAGCTGCTTGTGCTGTGTTCCTGTCACCTGCAACTCAGGAGTCTGCCTAACAGCCATTCGAGCCTCCCTTTCCCCTCATGTCTGAATTCTTTACTTTCAGAAATGGGTTACAAACTTTTAAACGGCGATTTCCTTTTTAAACAAACATATGAATTGTAAACTTGATCACTTCATTCGTTTAGCCACCTCTTCCCCTCACCACCAAGCCTGGTCAGAGCCTCTATTCTCCCCATCCATGGGGGGCCCTGCGGCCTGAACCCCAACACCCCTCAGAACCCCCAGACTGGCCTCTGCAGGTGGTTCTGTTTTCCTTACAAAGGAACTGGGGAACAGTCGCTTAAGGCAGAGTCCAAAGTACAGACAAGCAGCCTCTGTGCCTCAGCTGGACAGAGAGATGGTAGGAGAGTGAGATGTGGCTTGAAGAAACAAAAGGTAGCAAATTTAGCCAAAGGCAAGACCCTCTCCCTCCTCAGAGGCACACCTCTAAAGATGTCTTGGTGATTGGAGACCATTGCCAAGGTGACCTTGGGGAGCATGAGCTGAAGATGGCAGGGCCACAGGAGGGAAGGAGCCTGGGTCACTGTGTCACCCCAAAGCAGAGCTGCTCCATCCAGGAACACTTGGATTGAATGAGGACAAAGTGGCTACACAGAAAATCCATGAAATTTTAAGACCTGGACAGTTCCAGTTAATCTTTCCTAAGTTCTCACAATTGAAATCTAGGTCTCTTCCACAATGCTGCTGGTGAGACCCTCAGTCCTCTGCCCCTGCTGCCTGCATTGACCAAACACAACAGGGACAGGGGGCCTGCAGAGGAGGGAGAGTCCTGTGACATGTGTAGGCAAGGTCAGGCTTCCTTGTGGCAGAAGCAAACTTAAAATCAGGAGAACGAGCCTCACCCAGGGATGCCCGCCACCGAAGCGCACCCTGACACAATGCCCAGACGAGCTCGCTATGCAGAGCAGGGGTGAGGCACGGCACTGCTTCGGTCCTCTAGGTTTGCTGCTGCAGGGCCAGGTAAGGCCTACTGTGGCCCAAGTTCCAGGCTGATCCCTGGCTGCAATCAGTCCTTTCTGCTTCCCCAAATGCACTACATAGGTAATGCCACTTTCTATTTGTGCACTGAGCAGAGCAAAATCGGAGAACTATTTTCTAGAACCTGGCTGGCCTCCCCTCCCCAGCCCATGTGATGGTCTGTCCTGGCTATCAGGTTGTTATCTGGTTAGAGATGGAACCCTCCACAAGGTCAGTGTGGCCCACAGTACACTGGCTATCAGAGGCACCGCTGCAGAGCCATTTGGACCCAGGGAGGACCTACTGCCTGCCACCCACATGTCTCTCCAGCTGGTGCTGGAGCAGCAGGATGCTCCGCTGGTGATGTCTCAAAGTCCCAGGACTGTTTGGGTCTCCCTGGGAGATACTGCTATGTATCGTTGTGGTGGTTTTAATAATAAAGAGCCAACAAACTTCAAGATGGGGAAAGGAGCTGGACAAAAGGTGTTCTGCCTGGGCGGAAGTCTATGGAAAAGGCAGTGAGAAGATTGGACTAATGGCACTAGCCAATGAAGTCCTCAAGTCACCTATAATGGAGGCCAGTCCTGTGATGCTACAAACTGTATTTGACAACACTTCATAAACATCTGAACAGGCCTTCACTTGAAGGACACAGTAGACTTTCTCAAAAAAGGACAGAAAAGCGAGCCTGGTAAACTTTCATCTCACAGATTGACAACAAAGGCTCGTCTTCAAGGACAGACAGGGTCACCCGAGGATGCAACAAAAGCCTTCCAATCCTAAGTGACTGATGCAAGAAACATCTTAAAATCATCACAGAACAACGGAGAACGAGTTCAGGAAAAAAACAGTAACAGATGGTTTGAATAAAAAAACTCAGAGAAAAATCAATAGAGGAGGAAAAACACTGCTTGGAAACACAGAAGAAACCTCTCAAAGTATATAGAAACATGAACTACACGTATCAGATGCACAGCCTCTGCAAGAAGATGGCCGAAGACACGGAAAAAAGAATGAAAAGAGAACCACTTTGTCTATCAGAACGAGATCCCCTTCCACGAGGGGAGAGCTGAAGAAAGTTGGATGGCAACTCTGCCGACCGAGTACGCTGAACAAACTCAGAAAATGATCACAACAAATACCAGTGCCCGTTCTGTTCCCGTAGTTCCACGTGCAGCCCACAGAGGCCTAAAAGTCCTCTGGACCATCAGGTCCCCAAGAAGGAGGAGGAGCAACCTGTGATGGCTCAGGGTTCCAGGGTCACGGGCACCTTTGATTCAAGCTTTCATGCAGCCAGCCGGTCATGAACATCCACAACCACAGCAAGACATGTGCCTGTTTTCTCTTTTAAAAAGTACTTTTGGAGGCCGGGCGCGGTGGCTCACGCCTGTAATCCTAGCTCTCTGGGAGGCCGAGGTGGGCGGATCGTTTGAGCTCAGGAGTTCGAAACCAGCCTTCGCAAGAGCGAGACCCCATCTCTACTAAAAATATAGAAAGAAATTAATT
>CAUYPO010081866.1:0-22806 GCA_963574435.1 Cheirogaleus major | reverse complement strand
CTTCCTGTGATGTAGTCTTAAATTTTCTATTGTTTTATTCTCTCTGTTATTTTTCTGTCTATTCCATTGTATTAAGAAATGCTGAACATTGGCATTAATGGATTGTAACCTGTAGTTTGAAAGACATTGTTCAAAAGGAGTTGGTAAATATTGGTATTTTAGAAGCTCTTGTAGTTAGGGATCTTATTTTGTAGGAGAATGGACAGTTCCATGAAATACATTCTGATTTTCATCATTTTCGTAATTTCCTCAAGCTTAGACAAGTTTTGAAACTGAAGGGACTGCTTTATTACTACTGACTACTTTGGGATATACTTTTTGAATCTGCACTTGAAGTCATTGTTATAAATAGTTGCCATTCCCTTCCTCTCCTCTCACCTTCCAGTCTCAGGGTAAACAGTTTGCTGTATGAAGTTCTGACATTTTTTTGAACATGATGTGAACTGAGGCTCAATGTGAGGTTCTTTCTGCTTTACTTGGAAAAAACTACTTAAATCTGTTTTGCTTGCTGATTAATACTAATAGTGCCATCTCCCCCCACCCCCATATAGGTATCTTATGTCACCTTGTCCACCAGAGAGACTTTTTCAAAGGTTGGTCGAGAGCTTTTAGGGGCCATCACAGCTGTTCACCCTGAGATCATTTCTGTCCTTTTGGATAGAGTTCAAGAGACCATTGACCAAGTTGGAATGGTAAGAGCACTGATTTTGTTTGTTTTTCTAAAAAAAATCCTGAAGGAGTGGAACAATGGCTAAAACAGCACGGTTGTTGGGAATGACTGTGTCTCTCAAGGGCACAGCAGGGTGAAGGGAACTAACATTTACTGTGTTGCCAGGCTCTGTGCCACTCACCACGCCAGTGTGGGATTAGCTGCTGCTTATAAAGAGCTGTGATTGTTTCTGTCAGATCTCCTCAAAGCTGACTTTCCAAACTCCTTCAGTAACAGGTTTTTGCTTTGTTACAGCCTGTAGTTAATTAACAATTTTTATTTCACAATTTGTTTGGCTTTCATAATTCTTATGTTTCATACTTGGAAGAAACAGCTGTGACTAAGAAAGAAGGCCCTATTTAAAGTCAGTCAACAGCAAAATTAAAAGTATATAGTAATTTGAGTTGAGCGAGACACTGTTGTAGTTTATTTCTGTCATTTGTGACAATCCCTTTTGCAATCTTCATGTAGTTTTTTTTTTTTTGAGACAGAGTCTTGCTCTGTTTCTCCTGGGTAGAGTGCAGTGGCGTCAGCTTAGCTCACAGCAACCTTAAACTCCTGGGCTCAAGCCATTCTCCTGCCTCCTCCGTCTCTACTCTTGGTTTATACATGGGGTTCCATTGTGCTCTGTGAACTTGCTGAGGTTTTTGGAGGGACTTGTTCAAGCCCTCATGCCTTTAGATGAATATGATGGCTTTGAATATTTTCACAGTGACCTTGGGCTAGTCTGGAATCAGTCTCTAGCTCCAGAGTCTGGGAATGAGCTATGGTGGGGGCCCTGAACTTTCACTGACATACTTGGAGTGTATGTGAAGATAACTTTATGTTCTAAAGGCCCAGCTTGAGAGGGCACATCCTGTGTGGGGATTGCTCTGGGTTAGGGTAGCTGCTGCTAAGGACAAAGCCTTTTGTGAGTTCCCAAAGTATAGAACTCAGAGGTATATTTGATGACAACCTGCAAATTGTTGTCATAGTTTCCTTTTGGCCTATTTTGTAATTTTAAAAATTGGCTTACTTCAGAGGACACTTTCTACTTTTGTTAGTGAAATCCATGTGTGTTCCCTATGACTTCTTCAAGTAAGATTAGTGATCTGTTGACTTTCAGTGAAAGCATAGATAATTTTAAAATATGCTATTTAAATCCTATTTTGTTGAGAATTTTTAAAAGATTTCTTAAATGGATTCTTCCTTTCTAATCCTTATACCTTTAATTTCTTTTTCTTGCCTTATTGCATTGACTTTAGGATCTTTATTATAATACTGAGTAGAAATATAATGGATAATGGACGCTCTTACCTCATTCCCTATCACAGGGGAAAGGGTTTAAAAGTTCACTGTTAAATATAATGTTAGCTGTAGGTTTTTCATTCATGTTCTATATTAGGCTGAGGAAGTTTCTATTTCCAGTTTGCTGAGGTGTTTTTTCTTTTTTTCTTTTTATGAGTGAGTATTCAAGTGTTTTTTCTGTATCCATTGAGGTGATCTTACGATTTTTCTCCTTTATTTTGTTAAATGTGGTAAATTACATGGACTGATTTTCAAGTGTTGAATCATTGTTTCTTTCTGGAATAAAAACCACTTGATCATCATGTTATCCTTTTCATGTATTTCTAGTTTCAATTTGATAATACTTTGTGGAGGATTTTTGTATATATTCACAAGGGTTATTGATCTATCATTTTATTGTCCTGTTATATCTTTATTAGGTTTTAGTTTTAGGATTATTTTAACCTTATGAGTTGGGCAACATTCCCTCCTCTTTCTTGTTTTTTGAAAGAGTTTTTGCAAAATTGCTATTAATTCTTTTTCAAGATTGCTATTAATTGTTTTTTAAATATTTGATGGAATTTACTAGTGAAATCATCTGGGCCTGGAGTTTTCTTTGTGGAAAATCTTTTGATAACAAATTGAATTTCTTTGACAGATATGGGACTATTCAGATTTTTTTTTCTTTAGTCAGTTTTGATAAGTTATGTTTTTAAAGGAATTTTCCCATTTCATCTAACTAGTTGAATGTATTGGCGTAGAGTTGTTTGTAATATTCCCTTGTATACCTTTGAATGTCTCCAGGGCTTTTTCTATGATAGCCCCCATCTACTCCTTGTCCCCACCTCCCAGGTTGCTTTGAGCCAATAGAAATATCTTCTTAAATGCCATGGAAGAAATAATTATTTAAAGTGATAAATTTTTTTGTAAAGTGCATGTCCCCTGATTTATCACAACTTTAAATTTGTGTCTTACTATAATGGTTTACCTAAACAGAAGCACACCAGTTTACATATTAAAAAGAAGACTGGTCTTTACAAAGGATTACAAAATGTGCTTCTGATATAGCATCAGTTTTAACACCCATTTGATTTGGACGTCCATGATTTCCATTTCACTTGCTAAAAATCAAACCTGTTTCCTTTTGGAGAAAAATTTTTGCCAGCAGTTTTATAATCTAGTATTGTAATATAGGATTGTCTCTAAGTCTTGATTTTAATGAGTATTGTTTTCTTTTTAATAAGGTTTCTCTATACTTGTTTAAAGAACTGCCTTTGTATCTTTGGCAACCTTCTGCCTCTGAGATAGCTGTGATTCGGGATTGGTTATTGAATTACAACCTGACAGTGGTGAAGAACAAACTGGCCTGTGTTATTCTAGAAGGACTAAATTGGGGATTTTCTGAACAGGTATGTGTTAAATCCATTCCTTAGAGACTCGAGGTTCTACATGCATCAGAACATTTCTAAGTATCATTTGCAAGGTCTGCAAATTCTTTTAGCTGTGTCAGAGTTTAGGATCTTCTTTTTTATTCTGTTTTGCAGAGTGAGCCACCACTAAATGAAGATAAATTGTTCCATATTGAAAATTCTTCTCTTTTTCCTTAGATCACTTGTATCTGTTGTTTTATCTCTGGCTAGTTACTATAGTTCCTCCTAACTGCCTCTGGTCCCTGTTCCTCCTGTAATTTGTCCTGCTGGAGTTGTCTTTTGAAACACTGGGCATTGGTTAAGAGACTGAACTCTGAGCCAGGCTGCCTGGGTTCTATGCCAGCTGTGTCCTCTTCCTGGCTGTGTGACCCTGTGCACGTTTCCCAAACTCCCTGGGCCTTGGTTGCTCATTTATAATTTGATATTAATAGACATATACCTCATAGGGTTGTTGAAAGGATTCAACAAATTAAGACACATAAAACATTTAGGACAGTTCTTGGCATACATTAAGTATTTGGTCTAGTTATTAATAATAGTTTATAATTAAGGGTTTGCTAGAGAGCTGCATGAGAGTCTCTTCATTCCTTTGTTAGAGTTAGGAAAGCCTCTCTTCCTGAGAGAGTGAAGGAATGTGTTTCTTCAGGCTGCAAAGGAAGATAGGGTGGGAAATTTGATAGGCACCTTCAGATTCAGGAGGAATATTTTACTTGTGTTGCTGAGTATCTTATTTATTTGAATGATGATAGAACAAGAAAAGGGAATGTAGACTTAATTTATTAACTATTAACTATCTTCCCATTTAGTACTAATTAAGCATCTTCCTGGTTAGTGACAATGCAGTGTACTTTTAACCTAAAGTCTTTGTAGAGATTCTTGGGTGTGGCAGGGGATTGCCTTTAAAGATACACTTTTTGGCCAGGGTAGGAGATGACTCAGGTTCAAACTTATCTAGGTGCAGTGTAATGGCTCTTTAAAGATTTCATTTTTTTTTTCCTATCATCATTTTATAACTTCACTGTTAGGGGATGTGATTTTTGGAACATTTAGCTTCTGTGTCAGGGATCCTTTTTTACTATTCTGCCTACTATTTTGATTCAAAGGTACAAAAAAAAAAAAATAAAAACCCACAAACAAAAAACCCAAGATGGTATATTTGTGATTATTTTTCTCTTTAAAAGGGTACCTTGCATCTGGATCAAGCAGTCCATGCTGAAGTGGCTTTACTGGTTCTTGAAGGTTATCAGAAGTACCTTGCACAGAAGCCGTACGCTGGGCTTCTTTCTGAAAGTATGAAGCAGGTATTTCCTCCTTTTCTGCATTGAGAACATGAATGTTTATTTATAAATTGCCTGGGCAGATAAAGTATGGACACTTAGATATCCTAAGAACATTTCTATCAACTTAAGATATTAAAATTAGCTTCCATGATTGGATAAAGATTTTATTTAAGAGGTAGCCTTTATATAACCATTTTAATTTATAGAATTTGTGTTGAGCTACAGTGGTGTGCTAGAGCTCACTTCTGCTGGCTTGGGAGAACTAATTGTTAAATTTTCAGGAACTTTGTAAGTTAAACTGTTAGTACCGTGTTTCCCCGAAAATAAGACAGGGTCTTATATTTATTTTTCCTCAAGAAGACACCCTAGGGCTTACTTTCAGTGGATGTGTCATTTTCCCCTCAAAGCCTCAGTTTGCAGCACACACAGAATGGCCGGGACCTGACAGGGGGAGCCGACCTTGTTGGTGGGGCTGCCCACACCTTTCTGGTCACTTCTGGGATAGTAGCTGTCATGATGCTGCATAGCCACACCCATCACTAGGTTTTATTTTCAGCGTAGGGCTTATATTGCGCAAATGCTTAGAAATCCTGCTAGGGCTTATTTTATGGGTAGGTCTTATTTTCGGGGAAACACGGTAGCTTGAAATTGGCCATGGTGGAAGTTTTTACACCACCAAAACTGGCAAATGCTGTAAACAAGACTCCTCACCCTGATTGTTCAACTTATTTCCTAGCACACCATTTGTTGAGTATCAACTTTTGTATTACTTTTACTTGAGCTGACTAAGATTAGGTTAACAAAGTGACTAGCAAGTGGTCAGTTGTGAGTGAGAAATTGCTTTAATGCAGTGCAGCAAAGATCAATTGAAGACCAATAAGTAGTATGTTCTTTTCTCTTGAGGGCATTGTTGATCACAAAAGGAAATGGGTGGATGAGCTTACTGATTTAATTTGTGTGTAACTAATGTGGCTTAAAATAAACAATTATTTTAGGTTTCATATTTGGCCAGTATTGTTCGATATGGAGAGACACCTGAGACCTCATTTAACCAATGGGCCTGGAATTTGATCTTGAGGTTAAAACTGCACAAAAATGATTATGGAATACAGCAGAGTTGTCCAACTGTTCCCTTCTCCAGCACTGTGCCTGACATGACAGAGTCACCCACGTTTCATCCTCTCTTGAAGGCTGTGAAAGCGGGCATGCCCATTGGCTGTTATCTAGCCTTGTCTATGACAGCTGTGGGCCACAGGTACAGTGTTCGGGTCTGAACCTCCAGGGTTGCTGAACCTTATAGATGGTAGTTCTAGAATCTCATCTTTCACATCCCAAGTTCTGGGGCCTCCATCAAACATGTTGAGTGGTAATTAGGGCCGATAATAAGCCTTGATTAGTAGCTTATCAAAGGGAAATGCTGCCTAAATTCACATATGGCAGATTTGTACCAGCAAGTCACCTTATTACATTATGAAGGGAGTTATACTTGTCACTCAAAGTGACATGTCGTGTTCATTTCAGCAGTAGATTCGTACTCTCTTCCTGAAGACTAATATCAAATAAAAATAATTGATCACTTGTAGTGAATTTTTTAAAAAAGTGGTGGCAGCCCAACTCAAGTTCCTTAACTAAAGGTCTTGGCCTGTCTAGGAGAATGAAATGCCTGATCAGTTCACATGCCTGTTTGGTATGAGCCCATAGCTGTCTGTATTTCTTCCACTGGAGCATTTATTACAGTATATTGAAGTTATCTATTTGTTTAATCTTCTCAGGGATCCAGTTACATATAACTTCTATGAGGTTGGTACGCAGGAATGGTATTTTTCTTGTGTTATCATTTTATCCCTAATAATGAAGACTGTATCTGGTGCAGTTAATAATTGAATGCATGAATGAATTCTCAGTTGGTTAAAAATCCTTTTCTTTAAAGATCCCTTTCTTCTGAAGCATTAATTTTTTTCTAGCCAGTCCATTTTCTAAAGTCTCTTTGACCTGTGCTTTTGGGTTCTTGTGTTTTAGACTTAACTGTCACACATTTTTGGCATCATTTTGACATTTTGTTCCAAATTACGTATAATTTCAGTGGGATGCCAATTGTCTTATCAGGCGTTGTGTTCAGCCTTGTGCTAGGAAGGAGAGAGACTGATTTTTTAGATAGTTGCCATCTGATTGTTGATAACTTAGTGAAGATGGTAGGCATAAAACAATTGGCAGTACTATAGAGTATAAGCACAGGCTGAATGGTATGTAGAGAACAGTGGTTCTCAACTCTTGCTGCTGTTTAAAATCACTTTTGGAATCTTTAAAAAAATCCTAGTGCAGGGAAGAGAGTCAGAATCCTTACCTAATTGGGCTAGGGGCCAGTTCTCTAGATGTCTCTAATGTATAGTCTGGATTGAGAACCACCTAGAATCTGAGCAGAAAGAATTTAAAAGAAGGAGAGATCAGTAGGGCCAGGATACTTTCATGGGGGAGCTGAGTTTTAGAAAGGAATCTTAATTTAGAGAAGACATTTGCTATAGTTAGGACATTTGTCTCCCCAAACCTCATGTTGAAATTTGATCCCCAGTGTTGGAGGTAGGGCCTTGATGTAGGGGTGTTTGGGTTATGGGGGCAGATTCCTCACGAATGACTTAGTGCCATCCATGTAGTGGAGTTCATCCATGAGTGAGTTCTCACTCTGGTAGTTCCTGTGAGAGCTGGTATTAAAAAGAGCCTGGCACCTCCCTCCCCTTGCTTCCTTTCTCACTGTGTGATCTCTGCACATGCCTGCCCCTGTTTGCCTTCCACCATGAGTGGAAGCAGCAACAGGCTTTCAGGAGATGCCCAATCTTCCTTCCAAACAGCACAATTATGAGCCAAATAATCCTTTCTTCTTTAAAAATTACCCAGTCTTGAGTATTTCTTTATAGCAACACAAAAACGAATTATTAATAAGACAACACCCTAGGCTAAGGAGCAGAGTTATGATGCGTTCCTTCCCCAGTTACTTAGTGCCCAAGAGTTTATTGAAGATTCAGCTCAAGGGCCATCTCCTGCCACTTGCAGCACCTGTCCATTCTGAACAGCACACTCACTGTTTTGTATTATAATCGTATTCTATCCCTCTCCTCATGGACTGTTTGCTCTGCAGAGGTGGGGGCATTGTTTTGTTCATCTTTGCATCTCCAGAACTTGTACGTAGTAGGTTTTTAACAAACACTGGTACGTTGAATGACCGTGGGAAGGAGCATCAGATGTCTCAGCGGGTGGGGTGAGAGGAAGGAAGTGATGAGGAAACACTCCTGACCAAAGCCTGTGATCTGATCTGATCTGTGTTGGAGAATTGAGGTGCTTAGGTGGTTGGTGGGGCCAAATTATGGACAAATTTGAAAGCTAAGTAAGAGAGGGTAGAATTGATCTAGAAAAGGAACTGATAAGGGCCCTTACAAAACACTCTTTATGTTGTTTCCAGTAGCTCTACTGTCATTAACAGTGTCCTGTACCTTAGGTCCCTCATCTCTAAAATGGGAATAATAATAATATTGCACTAACTTTATGAGGCTTAAATCAGTTGGAACATACTTAGAACAGTGTCTGGCATGTGGATTCTTGGAGTACAGTTATCTGAAATTAAGTGTTGCATTATTTTTCTGATTTCTTATATACATTCTGGGACTATAGCTCTTTATTCACTGTTACTGCTATGGGTTCTCTCTAAACATAAATATTTGTTTAGTGTTAATTACTGAATGCTTAATAGGTGTGAGGATGAGAATAAGTGTTTGTCTTCAGGGCTGACCTCTAGTGTAAAACTCCACCGTAGTCATCTAGGATGCAGCTGTACTAGACTACAGAAGTAACTTAAAATAAACTTATGAATGGGCTTGGGGTTGGGGATGGAGCAGGCAGGGATACGCATTGTATGTGAATATAACACTGTAGACAGTACAGAGAATAGTAGTAAGAAAATCACCCAGAATCTTTCCCACCCTAAAAAATTGTTATTTTTTTCCTGTTTATTTTTATCCATTATTTTTTCCTTTGATCTTTTTTAGAGTTATAATATATACATAATTTTATATCCTTTGTTTTTTACTTCAATATTATAAATACATCCCTTGTGGCATAACCTTTGCACTATTACATTTCTTTTTTGAAATGATTTTTTCCCCCTGGAATTAAAGCAGTATAACCAAATTGCGGGATTAGGAAAATGGAGAAAAAGCCATTCATGTCTACCATACCAATACACTGAACATTTTGTAGTGACATTGTCCCTGTGTTTTCCACCCTGTAAATAACTTTACTAGTAGTTGTAATCTTGAGTATAAAATTTTGTGGGTTTTTTCCCCCAGTATCATTATAGTGGAAGTATTTTTCCTCATTGCCCTCGGTCATCATGTGTATTAATAGATGATGCAATAAAATTCCCATTGAATAGATTTTTCTAAAATTGACTTAAATCATTTTCTGCCTGAGTTTTATAAATAAGTCTGAAAAGTACATCTTTGCATGGATCATCTTTTATATTTTTTTCCATATTTGAGATTATTTCTTAAGGATAGATTCTCTGAAGTGAGTCAAAGAATAAGAAAATTTTTATGCCAAATTAGTTTTAGAAGAATTTTGCAATTTATATAGGTTGAGTATCCCTGATCTGAAAATCTAAAATTCAGAATGCTCCAAAATCTGAAGCTTTTTTGTGCACCAACATGATGTTCAAAGGAAATGTTCATCAGAGCATTTTGGATTTTGGGTTTTTGGATTAAAGATCCGAAATTCGAAATAGTTTTGGTCTCAGGCATTTCAGAAAAGGGATATTCAGCCTGAACTGACAGATTAGATTGGGCTCACTTTTGAATCTTCTCTTTACTGTAATACCTTGTGTGAATATCCAGACAAGGAGAGACCCCATGGCTCTCAGAAGCTCTGTTGGAGAAACAAAATGTGGTAGTGGTAGCGCTCTGGATTAGAAATTTGCAAGCCTGGGTTCTCCTTTTGAACCTATCTACCCTGGGAAATATATGTGAATTTGGGCATGATACTTCACCTTCCTCATTTACAAAATGAAAATATAGATGAACTTTTAAGTTCTTTTGTAACTTGAGAGTTCTGGTTCTAGTATTTCTGTGTGAAGATTGGATATAAAAAACATGTTGGAAACCTGAGATAATCCAGATATTGTAGGCTGATAATTGCTCATTGGATGAATGTAATTTTATGAACTGGCTACCTTGTATGCTCATTGCATTTTTCTTCCTCTGTAGCATTGAGAAGTTCTGTGCAGAAGGCATCTCGCTGTTGGGAATTCTGGTCCAGTCAAGGCATTTGAGAACAGTGGTCCATGTCCTGGATAAGATCCTACCTTTGTTCTACCCTTGCCAGTATTATCTTCTAAAGAACGAGCAGTAAGTGTGTTCCATTCATTCTTTAGAAACAGTCTAGTGAATATAAATGACTTTGTCTTCTGGGTTCTAAAGTAAAATATAGGGAATGATATTTCAATAGTGTATTTTTTATGGGGCAGAAAACTTTTCATCGTATTTTCAAGTGCAGGTTGATGAACTGTGATTCTAATAATGATTCTGTTTTTATTATCATGAAAGATCTTTTCCTTCTCATTTAACTGTGGATTGCTAATTATAGCATATTAGTATTTAAAAGAGCAGTTGTTTTTGTGATATTCTGGAAATAGTGCTACTGACATTGAGCAGCAGTGGCTTTGCCATTGGAACAATAGCAAAATACATTGTGTTTAGTTGTGTACAGTGGGCATAGTACAGTGTTGCAAACAGATACGATAGGGAGGTGGGAAGAGAGCTACCTGTCCAGGGAGTAGGGAGATCAGCATCTGGCTGGGGCCTCTTGAAGAGTGATGAAAGGGGAGATGTGGCCCTATGTGGAGGAGCCCTGCATGGTGGGGGACAGGTACATCCAAGGACATGGGGATCATTACGATTTTCTTATTGTGTGTCTCATGCTTGTTTATGATGAGAATCACCCAAAAGAGCTTATTAAATATAGATTCCCCAGCTCCTCTCCTGGAGGTTTTACATTGGAAATGGGTTAGATTCCAGGAACCTTTTTATTTTACTTTATTTATTTTTAAAATTAGCACCTTGGGCACTAGGCAAGCTTGGGAACTGGATGATTTGGAAAACATCTCTGCTTTTTTTAGCAGAGGTGGGAGCATGGAGGGGATAGTGGTGCTGTTGGGTGTTTTTCCTCTCATGCTCTTTAACTTGCATGTGTTTGTGTATCTTGGATCTGTTTGTTACACTTCTGCAACTAGATAGAATTCCTTTTAACCCACATTAAGTTTGAAAACTTTATTTTTTGAAATTTCTGAAGACTTATTAGAATCCCTAAACAGTACTTTGGTCTAAAAATGGGACCAATTTAATATTTTTCTGTCTCCTCGTAAGTAAATAGCCACTGGAAATTCTGTTGACTCCTGACGGGAAGGTAAAGTGTGTCATCCTGTGTGCTTGGCAGGTTTTTGTCTCACCTCCTCCTGTTCCTACACTTGGACAGCGGCGTGCCTCAGGGTGTCACGCAGCAGGTTACCCACAAGGTGGCGCAACATCTGACAGGGGCCAGCCATGGGGACAACGTGAAGCTTCTTAACAGCATGATCCAGGTAAGGGCCCTCTGAGCCTCTAAATAGACCCTTGCCTATCGTCCCAACCAAAAACCTCTAGTGTTAACATAGTTATGATTTGGTTCATTCAGATCACTTGGTTCAGTGCTTTTGGCCAAGAAGGTCAACAGATTTGGGCTTTGTAGTGGAGGTAGATTTTGTTTGGCTGGGGTTTTTAAAATGCGAGGCTGGTTATTACCTTTCACATCACCTTAACCTTTTCTCTGCAGGCACACATATCTGTAAGCACTCAGCCCAACAAGGTGGGTCCTGTTGCTGTGTTAGAGTTCTGGGTTCAGGCTCTCATAAGCCAACGTCTTTGGTACCGAGAGCAGCCTATCCTCTTCCTCATGGACCACTTGTGTAAAACAGCTTTTCAGCTGATGCAGGAAGACTGTGTGCAGAAACTACTCTACCAGCAGCATAAGGTAAAAAACCTGTTAGGGTATTTATCTTTCATTCATTGGCTAGATAGTAGCTTTCTAAAAATGTTCCCCCAAAAGCACAATTCTCAGTATTACTCTGT
Organism: Cheirogaleus major; assembly: GCA_963574435.1. Taxonomy (NCBI): domain Eukaryota; kingdom Metazoa; phylum Chordata; class Mammalia; order Primates; family Cheirogaleidae; genus Cheirogaleus; species Cheirogaleus major. The sequence goes on along the minus strand of CAUYPO010081866.1, from coordinate 10,973 downwards.
GGCCGTTGCCTTTTTAAAGCTTTGCCTTAATTGTGTCTAATCTCAATAATCATAGTTCACTAGTGCAGATGCCAGAAAGTCAAAGGAGAGGATACCAGGGAAGAGCCCTGCTCGTTACATTTGGCTGTAATGTGCTACCTGGAACTATTGCTGTTAGTGGACTCATTCTTGAAATCTGTGTCTTATCAGAACCTTTCATTGTAGTAAGACAACTGCTGATACTCTTGAAAAGGTCATTCATTGACAAGGTTTTTAAAGCTTCCTCTCTGTGCTCCACGTCTTCTCCCCCGTATAGAACGCGTTGGGTTACCACTGTGACCGGAGTCTGCTCTCTTCTTTGGTGAGCTGGATCATGGCGGGCAACATCACTCCTTCCTTCGTGGAGGGCTTGGCCACGCCCACTCAGGTAGGAAACTTACTGAGAGGACCATTTGTTATCTTTGTGAGCTTTAATCTTGTTATCATCCTCTCTAATAAATTACTAATAGCCCAAAACAACTCACATTAACTTGGCACTTAACTTTATAAATATGCTTTTTGATTAATCTTCGCAGAAGCCCTCTGCTGAGGTTGTACTGTTGTCATCTGTGTTTTGCAGAGGGGCTCACTGAGGTTTTCTGGAGGTCAGGGCTGGCTCAGGATCAGACAGCTCTTGATCAATCTCCAGTCGGCCTGACTGCAGAGCCTGCCCAGCAGCATGGCAGAGAGGTTCAGAGTAGGTGCTGGAGTCAGAGGACCTGGGCTTCAGTCGTGGTTCTAACACTTGTTAGCTCTGTGGCTTGGGTAGCTTGCTTACCTGTCTGTCCTCAGTTTCCTCAGTTGTTAATGGGAATAATGATTGCACCTATATGGAAAGCACTTAGAACAGTACGTAGCACATAAGCAGTGCTCACTAAGCGTTTGCCATTGTTATTACTATCATCATTAGCAGAAGCAGCATTGTTTTTATCATATTGTTACCACCTCTCCCACTGTGTGTAAAATTATATCTGTTTCATCACTCAAATCAGTGGTAGTGTTCTTTTGCTTCCTCTCAGTCTTACTTCCTGCTCTTTTGTGATTGAGCTGGAGCAAACTCATTGCTGTTACCTGGAAACATCCCTGGCTTTTCCTCCCTTTGCCTCTGCCTTGCTGGCTCTGTTACTGGCGTGGTGTTCCCTCCAGTCTCTCCAAAGCACCTTCTCTGATATAGCACTTTGCCCCTGACTCAGTCCTTGCCGCTGCTCACTTCACATTTTAGTTACTTATATGTTAGTGTTGTCTCCTTCAATAGATGGAAAACTTCTTCAGGGCAGACCCCACGTCTGGCCCTTTCTTCTATCCCTTATGATTGTAGAACTTGCCCAGTAAATATTATTGAGTGAACAAACATCCTTCTCATACTAAATTTCCATAGGAATTTAACATTTTCCAGTGATCTATTTTATTTAATTTTATATCAAATTTTATTTTTAATTTTTAAATTTTTAAAATTTAAATTGTTTTTATTTTTAATTTTTAAAATCTTATTTTTTTATAGAGATGAGGTCTTGTTCTTGCTCAGGTTGGGCTTGAACTCCTGAGCTTAAGCTCCTGCCTTGGCCTCCGAAAGTGCTAGGATTATAAGGCGTGAGCCACCACACTTGGCCCTATATCTGAATTTTAGAAACTGTAAATATTTGCTGATTGAGACTGATGACTGGAAAAGATTTTAATTGGTGGAATATCAGGGTATATTTTCTCAGTTGGAGTTAGCTACTCATCCGCCCTCCCTTTGCCTGGTGTCATTGTAGGTCTGGTTTGCATGGACAGTACTGAACATGGAATCTATCTTTGAAGAAGACTCCCAGCTCCGAAGAGTTGTTGAAGGGGAATTGGTTATAAACTCTGCTTTCACCCCTGACCAAGCCCTGAAGGTGCAAATAGCAGTTCTGCATTTGAGTTGTAGAAGGTGGCTTACACTTTGATGCTGACGGGCTCTACTGTAGCTTTTGGACTTGTGTGTTTTCTTTTGTTGTGAATGTATGGAAAGCTCAAAAACAAAACCAATACTGAAAACTATGTAATTGAAATCTATACTTGCTTCTCAGAGTTCATTTAATGAGGGTCACAGCCTAATCCTTGAAGGCTGTGTTCATTGACATGTGATGGGGATTGCCATTGCTTTAGAGCCATTGTCATGGGTCCTACATGCATCAAAATTCCCTGGAGTGCTTGTTAAAAATTAGATTCCTAGACCCCACCTTCTGAGATTTGGCGTCTTGGAGTCTGGAGTGGGCCCAGGAATTAATTTTTTTTAAAACTCCTTCGCTGATTCTTAGGCTTGCTGAAGTGTTACAAAAACTGGAATAAGGGTTTAGATTTAAAGACCTCCTCTTTTAGGGTCTTGTTGTATATACTTTACTTTTGGGTTTCAGAGCCAGTCAAGAATTCAGCATTCTTGAACATTCTTTTAAAATCTAAATTTTCATAAAACAGCAACTCAAAGTACTATTAAAAAAACTTAGATTTCAAAAGATTGATAAAGTTTGATAGTGATTTATTTTTGGTTTTTATATTATTATACTCCCTTGCACTATAGCAGTATACATACAAATAAATTTCAGAAATATTAATAGAAATGAGGTTAAACTAAATGATTCTTAAGATCTGTTCTGATTCTCAGGTCTATGAAATGTTTTGACAGGAAAAAAGCTGCCCCGCATATCTTGCTACAAAGGAGGTTAAAGTGTTAGATGGTGGGTAGAAGTGAGTTTTAAAAGACTTTTTTTTCCTTGCCGAAATGAAAACAAAATGTTTGGCATTTAATTTGGAAAACTCAGAGTAAACTGTTTGCAATTGTGTTCATTTCATTTTGTGTTTACTCAAAGCCCCTCCTCTTTCCTAGAAAGCCCAGGCCCAGCTGAAGCTCCCCATCGTGCCATCCCTCCAGAGGCTGCTGATTTATCGCTGGGCCCACCAGGCTCTGGTCACGCCTTCTGATCATCCTCTCCTGCCGCTCATTTGGCAGAAGTTCTTCCTTCTCTATCTTCACCGCCCAGGACCACAATATGGGTATGGTACCCAATATTGTAGTAACTTTCTGTGAATCCATTTCTGCTTTCGCACTACTCTGATTCTGTGTGTTCTTAGACTGTGTAGTGTGACTTAGACTCATTCTTTGGTGATCTCTGGCTAGGAATCTCCTTCACTCTCTGTTTAATTAATTAATTAGATTGGATCCTTCTTGAGTTGGGCGTATCTTCTGGCAACTTCTCTTTACCATGGTTCATGCTCAAGGTGATGAAGACAACACCCTGGGACTGGGCATTAAACCTCTGGAGATGCAAAGGGAGAGAAACTGCCTCAAACTGAGGCTGCTTGTGTGACTGTCATGGGGCTGGGGCGAGGGGACCTATGATGAGTGGTGCAGGTGTGAACAAAGGCCAGGCTGTGTCTGGCAGCCCTTGGATTGCCCGTTCCACTGGATGTGAAGACACTCTGGTCGGCCAAACTGTCACCTGTTACCAGCCATTGCTGTCTAGCTCCCACCTCAATTCCTAGCTCACCCTCATTCCCTTAACTCGCTCCAACACCTTATAGATGTTGATTCTTTGTCACTTCTGTTTTCTACCAGAATGCAAGTTCTTCAAGACAGAGACCATCTTTAATCTATTGTGTACCTCTAAGTGGTGATAATGTCTTGTATTTGTGTAGCATTTCTTTTTACAACTACTTTTATATACACTATCTTGTTGGATCGTCAAAATTACCTTTGAGGTACAAATGATAGGTATTAATTTAATGGTGTATATACCCAGCAATAGTAAATTGCCTTGCTAATTGTTGTTTTCTGCCATGTAGAAAGCACATCTTGTAGTGTGAGATTATAGATCTCTACTTATATTTTTTAAGGTTACCCATAGATGGTTGTATTGGAAGAAGATTTTTTCAGAGTCCTGCTCATATCAATTTGTTGAAAGAAATGAAGAGGCGTCTGACCGAGGTGGCTGACTTCCACCATGCTGCGAGCAAAGCCCTCCGAGTTCCAGCAGAGGGCAGCGAAGGGCTGCCAGGGAGCCAGGCTGGCACCCCTGGTTACCTGACGTCACCAGAACTGCACACGGAGCTGGTGAGGTGAGCGTGATTATTTAGCTATTCATGTGGTTTGCAGCGCAGATACCGCGCTAGAGCAGTTAGCTATGTTACAGACTGCTAGGTGTTATTCTCTTGACCCTGTTAGATTGAATATGGAAGGTGGCTTTGATACAGATCTGCATTTTGAAATGTTTCTCTTTTATGTTTCTTAAGAGAAGCCAATCAGCAATTTCGATGTATCTCTGTCTGGTGGCTGGAGTCTGACTGATAAATCAGATGGCTGATATATCTTCTTCTATTTCTTTATGTAAAAATAGAAATAAACCAAAACAGATGTATCATAACAGATAAACAGCTATTAAAGCCTGCTAGAAATAAATGACCCAGGCAGAGCTGTGTAAGTGTGGTTCATAGATGCTCCATGGGACTCAGGGATCCACCCAGGGTAGGGGTGGAGGTGTCTGGTAATTTCCCCAAACTGCTTATAAAGTCAGGCACAATGTTTGCATTCCCCAAAAGATTAAGAACTCTGAAGTAAGTTTGGGTTCCTTTCACACTATTCCTTTACCTTTCATTTATAAGTTTGATATAAACCAAATATTAGTCTTACAGTAAGGCTTAATAAAAATGGCTCTTACTAATTAACCCTGACTACAAAACAGCTTGGTGAGCGAACCCAGCTTTCATCTAGCACTGAGGCCCCAGGCTTGCTGCAACTATAGCCCTTGGGGTTCTTTTTCAGTCTCCCCTTATCTTACTTGGTTGAAGGGAAACTTATTTTTAACTGGGCTTAATCAGTAGCGGAAGGCTGTCTCTTTGAACATTTTTGATAAGCCAAGAAAGTCTTTAATATTCCCTCTGCCTCTCCTAAATCCCCTTCCTGTGGTGTGTTCATAAAGTGGTCATCTAGCTTCCAGGATCAGAAGCTGGGAGAGGATTGCATGCCAACCTCTTCCCTGTAAGAACCTCAAAGCCCTATCCGTGTCTCTCTTCCTAGATAGACTATTGTGGAGGCAAAGAAGGTAATTTTCCACCTTATTGAACAAAGCCATGCCACCTCCTGGTTCCCCACCCAGTAATTTATGTATTGCCAACTATTTCTCTAATAATACTGCTGCAAACAACTGCTTAAAATACCAGTGATCTTAGCTAAATGGACTGTTTTCCTTTTCCTTGTAAAAACAAAACAAAATAAGAGCCAGTTGTACTAGCTTGAGCCTATAATCCCAGTGTCTCAGGAAGCTGAGGCCTGAGGTAGGAGGATTGCTTGAGGCCAGGAGTTGGAGACCAGCCTGGGCAGCAGAGTGAGACCCCCACTCTAAAAACAGTTAAAAAAAATTAGCCAAGTGTGGTGGCGCATGCCTGTAGTCCCAGCTAGTTGGGAGGCTGAGGAGGGAGGATTGCTTGAGCCCAGGAGATTGAGGCTGCAGTGAGCTGTGATCGTGCCACTGCACTCCAGTCTGGGCAACAGAGCGAGACTCCATCTCTAATAAATAAATAAATAAAATAAAGAAAACTATATTTTTTAAAAGTTTTTACTGGAAAATTGGGACTTTTTCCTTTTTTAAAACCTGGCTTTATTTGATTACTTCTTAATGAGAACAGGGTACGCACATGCTTATGAGTTTTATTTGTGATTCTTTGAGGCAGGAAATGTTCATTGAGCCTAAAACTGGCAAGTTCTTCCAATGCATAAGTTTAAGATGGCTTTTAATATTATCTCTGAAAATATGTTTATTTGAATTTTTTTTTTTTTTACTTTTCCAAGCTGTTAAGACTCACTGTGACTGAATTGCCCAAGAAAGTAAAGCTCTAAATTCAGATCCTAGATCTGTGGTAAAAATCACCTTCTCCAGTTATTTTTTCTGTGTACTGTATTTAACCCTACTTTAATAATAGTTCATTGTACCTTTTGTTTTAGCAACTGTTGCATCATATTTTAATGATGTGTGACACATCTTCCTTGCTGGACCATGCGTTTCTTGGGAGCTGTGGTGGTTGTTGAGGACATTTTCTGTATTGTGGGCTTTCTTTACTCTTATGTATATTGGTACCACAGTTCCTAGAGATATAAGAAACTTAATTTGCCTATATGTCTTTTTATATTTTATATAATTTGTTTTTATCTTTTAGGCTCTTCAATGTATATATATTATGGCTAGAAGATGAGAACTTTCAAAAAGGAGATACGTATATCCCTTCTCTACCAAAGCACTATGATATTCACAGGCTAGCAAAAGTGATGCAGAATCAGCAGGTGAAACTATAGCAATGTCTTTTTTTAGCATTTCTCAGGAATGTAATTTGAACTGGTCATGTTCATAATATAATGGTAAAACCACTTATTGATAAGGAAATGGATGGTCACTGACATGGTCATTGTTTCTGTGGGTTTTGTCAGTATATGAGTGATTGTATTGAAGGGATATTCCCTTTTGAATCTTTAGCCCCACTATGGCCTTCCCTGAAGGGTTGAGGCTTGTTCTGAGTCTTTTTACAACTGCATAAACAAAGCCTTCCTCTCAGTGAATTTTTTTTTAAATTTTAAGTTGTTGGCAGCTGAATACTTCTAAGCAATCATTGCTAGTCCCATAAAAAGTGCAGTGTAAGAATTTATAAGGATCCATACATCATATAGGGTATTAATTGTGTGGAGTAAATAAGGAGCTCACCGTTGTTCATCTTGGCAGATGCTTACGTGTCAGTGTCACTGCTTGTCCTTTTGGAACCACTTGATTCTAGTCTTCATTATGTCCTAAGCCGTTCTCTCCCTGACGCTCAGAGATGTTTGTGGTCCTTTTTCAGGCCAAAACTTCTAATCTCAGCTTTCTCAAAGATTCTGTAACAATCTTGGGGGCAGGGTGGGGGTGGGGAAGACTTAGCTCTCCTAGTCCAGTTCTTGATTTCTAGGGGCTAAAATCTACTGGGCATTGACCCCAACACCAGGATGGGATTTAGGAACTTCTGAGAATTGGGAGACTTTCATTTGGATTCTTAAACTTTCCTACTTGCACATTATATGTATATTTCATCCCCAGTAGGTGTCTTTGTCTTTGTTTCTTCTGTTTTCTTTCCTTCTTCTCTTCCCTTCCTTCCATGAGTATTTATTGAGCACTTTCTAAGTGCCAGGTACCAAAGATACAAAAAGAAATCTGATACAGTCCCTGCCTTCCAGGAGCTTATTAAACAGGAGACTAAACAAACAATTATTACATCTTGTGTCAAGACTGGGAGGGGAGTGGACAGGGTGCTGTGGGAACATAGAGGAATAGCCCCTGATTCAGACTAGGAGTGGTGACCTTTGAGCTGAGCCCTGAAGGGCACACGGTAGCTGGTCAGGTGGAAAGGAAAGGTGTGGTGTTAACCAGCAGAAAGACCACCGTGTGCAGAGACATGGCAGGTAAGGCAAAGGTGCAGGGCAGCATAGCGTCTGAGTGGGGCAGATGAAGCCAGAGAGTGAATAGTAGTGAAATCACTAAGGACCATATATGTCTTTCTAAAGAGTTTGGAAAGCTATTGAAATAGCAGCAGTGATTACATAAATAGATGAATTAAAATATACTGAGGAAGATAGATTAAGAAGAGGAACTGAAGGTGGAACCCTGAGAAATAACAACATTTAAGGCACTGAGAAAGAAAGCTGAGAATATAGAGCCAGAGAAATAGGAAATTTAAATATGAGATCGTGGTGTCCTGAAATCCTTTGAGTGCAGTCCCATACTCATCTCCTCCTTGTGCTCTGTATCCCAAGTCTTTATCTAAGGCTTTGCAAGTGGTAGGTACTTAGTCAATGTTTTTTTAACAATTAACCATAGCTTTCTTGGTTCTCTGAAATTTATCCTGGTTCCTCAGCATCTATAGAATTAATTGCTTTCTTTCTCTCTCTCTTTTTAAGTCAGTTTTTGCTTACCATTTGCTATATAACTCTTTTTTTTGATCTGTAATTCAAGCTCAGAATTGTTTTGTATTTTTGATTTCTAAGGCATCTCTGCTTACTCATTGTTAATTCTCAGTGTTTGCTCTAATTGTCGGCCTCTGTCAACAGTTATTTAGCACAGAGGCAGAGTAGGTGACACAGTGACCCTATTTCAAGGAGATATGTATACATAGGAAAGTCTCCTATAGCACTTGGGACATTTGGGTGCATTTAAGATTCAGGGTTGTGATCAGGATTTCTTTGGAGCTCCTCCTCTGAGTTTGGAATGCCTTGTCCTGTGTGGTTGGTTTGGAAATAATGATTTAGGACTTTATGGCAGTGTGCTAATTGAGAAGCCAGGAACATTTTTGGGTTTAGTGGGATCCTTGGGCCTTTAGAACACCTAAAATCAGAAAAAAAAAATGGTCCACAAATCCATAGTCCATATTTAATCACTTGCTATTGTGATTTGAAATAATTCTTCATGTTCATTGATAATTGACATTTTTTTGTTTGTTAAAAAGGTAGGCCATCACTCTAATGTGTAGTGGTCACTAAAGTGAAGTAAATATGCAAGACAGCCTACTGGAGTATGGGAAGAGAATAGTAGAACCTATATAGCTATTTTTTCTCATATATTTATTTATTTCACCATTTATTATGAAAAAATTCCATCATGTAGAAAAATAGGCTGAGTAGTATAATGGGCATGCCCTTCTCCCCTCTCTACCATGTGCCATGTGTCTGGTTTCATCTGTAGCCCATCCATTCCCTCCACCATATTATCTTGGAGGTAATCCAGGAGTTTGAGGCTTCAGTGAGCTATGATTGTGCCACTGCACTCCAGCCTGGGTGACAGAGCGAGACCCTGTCTCAAAAAATATATGTGTTTATATTTATATATAAATAATAATTTCTTAATATCAAGTATCTAGTCAGTGTTCAAATTTCCAGAGTTCCCCCACAGTCTGGATTTTGCTTCTTTTATCTTCATGGTGTTATAGGTTAACATGTTTTTCTGTCTCCTATATTTCCTCCAAATTGATCTAATTAAGATTTGATTATTTTCAACATATTTATTTTTTATCTCTTTAAAATTTTCTAATTTTTGCCCATGTCCTAAAGTGTACATAATTTATTAGCTCAATAGTGTATGTATGTAATTTATAAATATACATATATGGAGCTGTTAAAGTTATTTTTTTCTAATCATAGTGCCCAATCAAAAAAGTTGTGCAATTACTGCAAAGAATGTTAGCGTGGCCACTTTAAATGTGATTCATCCTAATGCTGGAGAACTTGGAGTGGACCACTTCATGTTGAAACTCGGTGGTTCACTTTATAGTTAAATATATAGTTTTATATGTGAATGTATGACTCATCTGTCAAAGTTAAAATACTGTTGTTCTGTTCTAGGATCTCTGGATAGAGTATTTGAACATGGAGCGCATATATCATGAGTTCCAGGAAACGATTGGTCTGTGGACGCAGGCCAAGCTAGAGTCCCATTCCACACCCTGCAGTTTGTCTGGGCAGCTGGACTTCACTGATCCTTTGTTGGGTGAGTCATGTGGGCATCAGCCCCTTTGATTGAGTGAATGAATGATTGAATCAGAGCCATGGAAGGTTGAGGCTCGCTCACATACTTTATTCCTTCAGTGTTCATTTTTTTCTGTGATGCTTTAAAAAGACATTTCAACTTACAAAACTGCGTAAAGTGCAACTTTAAATGTAATTATTGTGGGTTTGAAGTTTTAAAATTCAGAAGTCCGTCTTTTTCTTTTATAAACTCTTTTTCTTTGTACCTGGAACCTTATGATATAAATGGATCATATTCCTGAAGTTTCTGAGTTGCTTATTTCTCTCAGTACATTTTTCTAGAGAAGCAGTGTTATAAATCATCAGTTTCTATGTCAGGCCACAAGAGCATATTTAACCCACAAAGTTGCTGACATATTTCACAACAGAAAATAATAGAAAATGATATCTGGCATCACCTGTTAATTTTAATAACTGAATATATTTTTTAAATATAGGACATATAATAAAATTGTGAATACTATTGAGGAAAATAACCTTCTGGGGCTTTAGTTCATTCATCTGTAAAATGGAGATGCTGGACAGTCTCATCTAAGGCCCTAAAATTTTTCCCCCCAACATCCCTATCTTTGCTTTTTTCTCTGAAATAATTTTTTTATGATTATAGAAGTTATATGTGCTTATTGAAAAAAATTAAATAATATAGAAAAGTATATAGATGAAGATATTAAAATTGCCCTCAATCCAACTCTATAGATTTCTAATTTTTCTATTCCTGAAAGTTTGTTCAATGAGAAGAAGAGATATGTGGATAGATCCGGAAACCACTGAATGCTTTCTGTTCATGCTCTCCCATCTGTAGTGCTTCCTCGTTGCCTGAACATTGCTATAAAAGTTCACTTGTTTTCTCTGGAGCTAAGTTAGTAATTTATGAAGCCCTCAGTTTGTTGCGGGCACTGTGCCAGCACTTTATATGTATTAACTCAGTCCTCACAACAACCTTATGTGGGTTGTCCTGTTGAGCAGATAAGAAGCCCAAGATGTACGCTGGTTAGGCACCTCACCCACGTGGACCACGTAGCTGGTATGTGGCAGAGCTTTCTGACTCCAGAGCCCTGCTCTTCACCACTTAGTATCCTGCCTCTTGTTTCTGGTGATCAGTATAGGTTGCAATTCTAAATAAAATTAGGCCCTCAATTTCTAAATAATAAGTTTCAGGTTTTTCTCCGATGATAGCAGGTTAGGTGATGATTATATCAAATGGTTGAACTTACAGTTGTGATTGATTGCAGGAAAAATTTCACCAGCACCCTTATGACACCAAGTTCTTTTTCTTTTTTCTTTTTGTTTTTTTTGAGGCAGAGTCTCACTTTGTTACCCGGGCTAGAATGCCGTGGCATCAGCCTAGCTCACAGCATCCTCAAACTCCTGGGCTCAAGCAATCCTACTGCCTCAGCCTCCC
>CAUYPO010081861.1:0-34978 GCA_963574435.1 Cheirogaleus major | reverse complement strand
TGCATGTGTGTGAATGCAGCTGAGTGTGTCGTGTGATTGCACTTCCATGTGTGTGCATGTGTGTGAATGCAGCTGAGTGTGTTGTGTGATTGCACTTCCATGTGTGTGCATGTGTGTGAATGCAGCTGTGTCGTGTGATTGCACTTCCGTGTGTGCATGTGTGTGAATGCAGCTGAGTGTGTTGTGTGATTGCACTTCCATGTGTGTGAATGCAGCTGAGTGTGTCGTGTGATTACTCTTTCACGTGTGTGTATGTGTGTGAATGCAGCTGAGTGTGTCGTGTGATTGCTCTTTCACATGTGTGCATGTGTGTAAATGCAGCTGAGTGTGTCGTGTGATTGCACCTTCGTGTGTGTGTGCATGTGTGTGAATGCAGCTGAGTGTGTTGTGTGATTGCACTTCCACGTGTGTGCATGTGTGTGAATGCAGCTGAGTGTGTCGTGCCTGTGGGTACCACAGCGTCTGCACACGGGCAGTGTGAGCAGCTGTGAGCCAGGCCTGCCTCCTCTGTCTCTGCTGTATCGGCCGTGTCTGTGGCCGTCTCCGTGTGCACATCTCGCGTGTGGGTCATCTGTCCACCGCCAGGCCACGGTGGGGCCCTTGTGCCTGCTGTGCCCACGACACCAGCATGAGCCGTCGTGTCCCAGCCAGCTGGCCTGTTGGGGGCAGCCTCCTGTCCTGGGTGTCCCACACCATCTGTGCCTGCCCGGGCACCCCCATAGCCCCTTCCTTCCTTGGGTCCTCTGTCATCCCCCTCAGGCACACACGGATTCCCTGAACACGCTCGTGGCGCTGCACCAGCTCTACCAGTACACACAGAAGTACTACGATGAGGTAGGGTCCCTGTCCTTGGGGCGGGAGTGCTGGGGCAGCCCCTGCCCTGGGCTGTAGTCTGACGGGACCCACCCTCAGATCATCAATGCCTTGGAGGAAGACCCTGCTGCCCAGAAGATGCAGCTGGCTTTCCGCCTGCAGCAGATTGCAGCTGCACTTGAGAATAAGGTCACCGACCTCTGAACTCTGACCTCCAATGCTGCCTCAGGCACAGGTGCGTGAGGCCCACGCTGGGGTGGGGCAGCCCCTCGGGGCAAGGCCTCGTGGTCTGCGGCTGAGCACCCCTCTCTCCCTGGCAGGATGTGCCCCAGCATCTGGAGTGGCCGCAGCAGGGGCCCCGCCCCGAGCTGTAGCCAGTAGCATCTCTCCTGAGCAATACTGCCCGGGCGCCCACACCAGCACCAGCTCCCTCCGAGGAACCAGCAGCGGGTGTTCTGTGTCCAGTCTTCTGAGTGATTTGCAAACGTGCCTTATGATGCCACACTGGGGCAGTCGGGCCTCAGCCTCCCCCCACGCACCAGCAGCCACCTCAGATACCTGGGCTCGGCCTCTGGGTGGGGTCTGAGTGCCTGCAGCTCCCCCGGGGCAAGTTCCCAGACCTTGTGTCCGTCTGTCCACCAGGATAGAAAGAGGAGAAAAAGCGGTACGATGCCTTCCTGACCTCACCCGGCCTCCCCAGGGGCTGCCAGCCCTCTGGGTGGACTCAAGGGCCGCTGGGCCCCACCTCAAAGGTGGACGTCAGACGTCGGGGCCCCGGTGGCCAGAGGGGGCCCAGCAAAATGGGGGTCCTGGAGGCCCTGCCCTGGTCTGGGGGGGTGCTGGGGGCAGCTCCACCAGGACCACCCCACCCTTTTTGTAAATTTTGTTCATTGTAAATCAAATACAGCTCTCTTTTTCACTCTGCTGGTTGACTGGGTTCCTCTGGGGCCACCCATCTGTCCCTTCTCTCCCACCCCGTGGAGGGGCACAAGGCAGTGCCCTGCTGGGCCCCACCGGGCGCTGGGCTGGACCGCCTGTGAGCCCCCGTCCTGACCTTGCGTTCTCAGGAGGAAGAGTAAGAACTCCACACAGCACAGCTTTAGTAGCTCTGGAAGAGAGGGCCCTGAGTCCCACTGATGGTGGCTGTGGCACGAGGTCAGCTGCTTCTCAGTCCCGTGAGCCACGCCAGGATGACTCAGGACCTAAGCAGGACTCCAGGTCCATGTGCCTGAGAGTGAGCGGCACCTTTGCTGATGGGGGAGTCGGCTGTCCTGGAAGTTGGCAATGGGGGAAGGGGGCTGCTCCCAGCCCCACGAAAGGGCTCAGGGCAGGTGAGATTGAGATGTGCCCCACAGGACACTAGCACGCAGGACCTCCTTCACCCAACATGTCCTTCCTGAGCGCCTGCTGCACACAGGCACTGTCCCAGCATCAGACAGGACAGCTGGGGCTCTCTCGGGCTTCCCTTGTGTGCCACAAATCCCAGCCCAAGTAGAAAGGAGGTTTGGCAGCCCATAAGGAAGAGGTGAGCGTCTGGCTTCGGATGTGGCAGGATCCAAATGCTCAGGTCTTGGGTTCCATCTGTCTGAACTGCTTCCCAGCCTGCACTGGCCCTAGTCCCTGTCTCCCGCTCTGGGCACATGGTGGCTGGTGGTCCCTTTCTTGATGGGCAAGGCTGATTCTGGGCCCCAGGATTGGGGCAGCCTCATCCAAGCCACAGAGAAAAGGGGTGGCTGTCTCTCCCCCAAAAAGGGGGTCCAAGGCAAACAACTGACACCCCCTGCTCCAGAGCCCCTCGAAATGGCACTGTCGCTATGGCCCGACACTGGGCTCCCCCTTCCCAGAGACCTGGCTGGTCAGGAAATCTGAACAATGTGCTGTGAAGCCAGAGTGCTGGGGTAGGACACACAATCCGGGTGTGCTGAGCAGGGTCTCAGGTAGGGGCAGAGAACCGGCAGGTGTGGCTTCCAGACTGGATCCCTGCAGATCGTCTGCTCCTTCACCACTGGGCAGTCAGGAGAGAAGGGAAGGGTCAGTGAGCCCCCACCCTCTGTGACGTTTGGGGATGGGGTGAGGCTACAGGTCCAACAGTCCAATGCCCAGGCAAGGCTCCAGTGAGCGGTAGAAATTGGGCATAGATGCTGGGGGTGCATGGGGTGAGCAGGCCAGCCCAAGTGGTCAGAATGGTGACAGATCTGAGTGGCCAAATCTGTCTTTTAGGAAGTTCTTCCTGACCACCAGCAGGGATATGGCCAGGGGGCTGACAGGGAGCAGAGAGGACCAGTGGTAGAGCAGACATGGAGAGAAGGGGTGGGTGTGGATACTTAAGGGTGACAGTGGATCACAGCCCAGGGTGGAAGGAAGCTCTTCTGCTGCAGCCCCCGGCCCCCCCCACACCCCTGCCCTGCTGACCTGCCCTGCCCCAGCCACCCACCCTCCGGGCCCCACCTCTCCCACCAACACCTCCCTTCAGTTCTGGATTCAGCCCAGCCCTCCACCGCCTCTCCTTGCGGGGGGAGGGCCTCCCTGCACTGCCCACCACCTGAAACGCCAGCGGTCACTCCCCTGCAGTACTAGGACCATGCCGTCCCCAGCAGGCGCGGTGGAGGGGACCTCTGCCAGGGGCCGCAAGCACACCGGGGGTTCCCAGGGCAGGTTTACTGAGGACCCACCGAGTGGGGCTGGGCCCTCCCGGCCTGCAGGAAGGCCGCCGGGCTCTGGTCGGCGCTGACCACTCACCTGGCGGGGACTTCCGGCCGGTTAGCAGACCCTCCCCACCTCTCATCTCCCGGGACCGCCGGGGAGAAGAAACGGAGCCGCTCAGCCGCAGGGAGGTGGGGGCGGAGCCGGTCGCCATGGGAACGAGCTCGGGCCCCGCCCGGCCCGGCGTGGCACAGACAAAGGCCGCCCCTCCCCCCAGGCCGCGGCCGCGGTTTCCCACCGCCCGGGCTCGCCGCGGTCCCGCTGTTGAAGCTCCGCTAGCTCCGCGCCAGGCCACGGCCGCTGAAAGACGCCCCGGGGCGGGGGCGCGGGGGGCGGGGGGGAGAGTGGGGACTCCCCTGCCAGGCCTCTGGTCGGACAGCAGCTCGCAGAGGGGAAACTGAGGCCCGGGGTGGCTTGGGACTTCCCCAAGGTCGAGCGAGAGGGGCCCGCGCGGTTGGGACTCGGACCTGCGTCCTCGGCCACTCGTCGGCGCCCACGGTCCGGATTCGCCAGCGGTTGTGTCGCTTCACCCATTTGTCTGGACGTGTTTTAACTTGGTTGCCAATATTTAAAAACCAAAGGATTTCACACTGAAACTCGGATTTTGATGTTAAGAAAAGTTTTCCAGGCAACTTGGAGCCAGATTTCCCACTTTCCCTGGGGGGGGGGGGCGGCCTAGCCACGGAGCCCTCCTCCCCCCACTACGCTGCCCCCCGGGGCGGGGAGGGTCGGGGCTTTTCTCCCCCGGGCAGCCGAGCCCGGGTCGCCGTCGAGTGGGAACCAAAGCAGATGTGCGCCCGAGGGCACAGGCGCCCGGGAGGCTGGACAGGGCGCTCTCCCCTGGTCACCGTGAAAACAGCCGTGAGAACCAAGCCCTCCAGGCCGGGAGGAAACGCGGCTGACCCTGCAAACCAGGCGGCTCCTGGCACCTGGGAAAGCCAGGGTGGGCTGCCTGGAAGAGGGGACAGCCGAGGAGGAGGAGGAAAGGTGCCAGGCACCAAAGAGTACCCGTCTGGGACTGATTCTCGTGGGTACAACACCCCAAAGGCCCCTGGCGACGTCGCTGTCCCTGGTCCTGACAGGCCCGGCCCAGCGGTCACACCACTCGCCGGCGCGGCGCCGGCCGACGTCAGACCCGGGAGGGTTCTGAGGAGGCCCACGCGACCGCCAAGGCCGGAACGTCCTCCGCGGGGGAGAAGCCAGGCTGGCCCGGGCTCCGGGCGCCGTCATCTGCCCAGCACGGAAGAGCCCTATCCAACGCCTTTTTGGCTAATTTTTAACCAAGTGCTGAGTTTTTCTATTAGGTGGTATTTTCCGTCTTGATGAAAAACACTCCCCATGGTTCTCCCCTGGCTGCTTCGCCTTTGACGGTTCTCCCTCCCTCCTGGGGGGTCGTTGGGGTAGGGGGCGCAGGGGCCCGAGCGGGCGGCGCCGGGAGGGGACCAGATGCGGGCGCAGAATGGGGAAGTGCGCGGCCCCGGGAGGTGAAAGCCAGAGGGAGGATGTCAGATCCTCGCCGTCTGCCGCCCGCTCCCCCGCCCCGGCTGGTTTCCGCTTTGCCGCCGCCTCTGAGGGGCAGGAAGCCACGCGTTTGTCTCGGGGAGCCCCCCCCCCCGCCCCGGGAAATCCGCCCCGGCCCGGCCCCGCCCCGGAGCCCCGCCCCGCCCCGCCGCCCCTGCAGCCGCGCTCGCTCCGCTCGGCTCGGGCTCCGGCGCGGGGCGCGGGGCTCGGGGCTGGGCCGAGCGGCGGCGGCTCCGGACATGTCGGGCCCCCGCGCCGGCTTCTACCGGCAGGAGCTGAACAAGACGGTGTGGGAGGTGCCGCAGCGGCTGCAGGGCCTGCGTCCGGTGGGCTCCGGCGCCTACGGCTCGGTCTGGTAGGGGCGGGGCAGAGGTGGGGGCCGGGAAGGGGGGCTGGGACGGGCCGCAGCGTGCGCCCCCTCCCCGCCTGGCGCGGGGTTCCCGGCACGGGGAGGGGCCTCGCCCTGCCTCCGCCCCACGCCCTGCGCGGATTAGGGGAATGAACGGGGCGGGGGGAGGGAGCGTGAAGGAAACTTTCATCCAAGACGCTGCTTCTGGTGGCAATGGGGGGGGGTGGTCCTCCGGCCCCGCCCGATTCGGAGGGTCCCCCACCCGGCTCGAATCCTGGGGCGTCACAGCTGGCGGGAGGGTGGGTCCCCAGGGCTCCTAAATGTCTGACTCGGTCAAGGGCTGGGCAGCCCCCTGAGACTAGCAAGGGGCCCCGCCCGGGTGGGCGCTATTGTTTGAAAAGGGAAAGCCCAGCTAGGGGAGATAGAGACCTCTCCCCTTAGGATGGCCTCAGGCTCCCCCGTAGGTCCTGCCCACCCCCGCCGTCCCGTGTTTTCTGGAGTCTCAGACTCCAGATGGGGTTTAGGCCTGAACAGAGATGCCTCCATTTCCCTACAGTCCCTGGGGCATCTACACCCCACCCACTTTTGCCCCAACCTATGGCGCTCAGACCACAGCCTCTCAGCCCAGTTAGGTCTTGGGGTCCCCAGAACTGACCTGGGGCCCAGACAGACCACAGAGTCTGGATGGGGGCATCCAGATTGGGTTGAGCCTTCAGTTACCCTGGAACCGGTTCTGCAGGGGGCTAAGGGTGAGGTGGTTAAGTGGAGCCCTAAGTTGCAGCTTTCATGTTGACAGTGGGGCTGATCCCAGCTTGGACATTGAGAGGTGCCTCCCCCACCCCCAACCCCGCCCCCGCACCCAGATGGGTCCTTACTGAGGCCAGTGCCAGAGAGCTGCTGTCCACTGAGGTCTGTCTGTCGTGGAGGTGTGAAGGCAGAGGTGATGGGGCAGAGTGTTGCTCCAGGCCATTGCAGATTAGGAGGGGACTTCTCAAGGCTCCTCCAGAAGCTGATCTTAGGAGCCTGCAGCAGGGGCCGGAGTTCCAGGGCAGACTCCTGTCTTTCACCATCCTTTCTTTGCCTGCCATCAGAAGCCTCACGCAGGTCATTTACCCATTCCGGTGTGGGAAGAGGGTCAGGGATAAATTGGGAGTGGCCACTTGGGCCTGGCTGGACTCACCTCTGGGGACTCCACATCTGTGAGTTCCTGAGGGGTGTCAAGTTCCCCGGTGAGGCCCAGTCTCTCTCTGCTGATCCCGGCCCCCTTTGCTCAGTTCCACTGCTGAGGCTGCTGATGGTGTCAATTCCCTGTCACTTGACTGCACAGATAAAATCAGGAAAAAGGCCCCACAGGAGGGGCCTCTCTGCTCACCTCCCACTCCAAGAATGACTTGGACCTTCCCCCCCTCACAAGTCACAGGCCTGGGGGCACAGATGCCCCAGGCACCTAGTTGCTTCTCCTGTACCTCCACCATACCCCTGAGCACCCCAGACCCAGCAGGGCCGCCCCTCTTCCCCTAGTGTGGGTATGGGGGTGGCCTAAGTCTCCACTCACACTTAGGAGGGCCTAGAGGCCCAGAGATGGGGGCAGAAGCAGGAAAGAGGGGATGAGCCTTCAGCAGGACTCCAGAAGTGGCTTCGTATCTGCGTGCTGATCCTGAGGGCAGTGGGACCTGGGGAGGGTGGGCGTGATCCTGTCCCACCTGCACTTGAGGACGACAGTGGTGACTGCTGCCTCTCCAGCTACGAGTAGGTGGGTGAGGAGGCTGGTGTGGAGGTGAAGGTTCTGGACCTCTGGAAGTAGAGCCGAGAGGGTGGGATAGAACCCCTAGAGGCCACTCTCAGCGGGACATTTCTGCTCTCTAGTTTTTCAGTTGCAAATAATGGTGCAATAAACACCGCTCACCAATATTCCCTCCACATTTTGAATATTTGGAGGCACTGGGGAGAACACGTCAGTGGCTGTTTTCCTGATGTGCTAATTACACGCTGGCTGGAGGGGCCTCTCCCCAGCTTTGAATGGGGGTCTGGGTTGGGGACGAGGGGCTGTGAATGGGGGTCCTGGGTTGGGGACGAGGGGCTTAGAATGGGAGTCTTGGGTTGGGGGCGAGGGACTTTGGCGCTAGGGACAAGAGACGAGCGAGGACCTTGCGCGGCGAGCACTGGCATGGCGGGCCAGCCCCGAGGGGCTTCTTCCCAGCGGACGCGCAGAGGGCCGGTCGGAGAGGCGCGGGCCCGGGCCCACCGAGCGCCTGTGCGCGGGCGGCCGCCCTGGGACCCGTCCGGCCACCGGGCCCGCCCTGGCCCGGCCTCCGCCGCCGCCTCACTGGCCGCCCGCCTTCCAGTTCGGCCTACGACACGCGGCTGCGCCAGAAGGTGGCGGTGAAGAAGCTGTCGCGCCCCTTCCAGTCGCTGATCCACGCGCGGAGGACGTACCGCGAGCTGCGGCTGCTCAAGCACCTGAAGCACGAGAACGTGAGCGGGGGGCGGGCCCGCAGAGGGCGGACCAATGGGGCGGGCGCGACCCTGGGGGCGGGCCCATGGAGGGCTGACCAATGGGGCGGTGAGGCCCTGGGGGCGGGCCCGCGGAGGGCGGACTAATGAGGCGGGCGCGACCCTGGGGGCGGGTCCACGGGGGGCTGACCAATGGGGCGGGGCGGCCCTGGGGGGCGGGCCCACGGAGGGCTGACCAATGGGGCGGTGAGGCCCTGGGGGCGGGCCCACGGAGGGCTGACCAATGGGGCGGTGAGGCCCTGGGGGCGGGCCCGCGGAGGGCGGACTAATGGGTCGGGCGCGACCTTGGGGGCGGGACCACGGGGGGCGGACCAATGGGGCGGGGCCCGGAGCCGGCGGGCGTTACCCGGCGCTGAACCGCGGGGCCTGGCTTCGCCGCCCGGTCCTGACTGCCCTCGCCACCCAGGTCATCGGGCTTCTGGATGTCTTCACGCCGGCCACGTCCATCGAGGACTTCAGCGAAGTGTGAGCGGCCGGGCGGGCGAGGCAGCGGCCCGGGAGCGCGTTCGGGGAGGGCGCGGCGGGCTCTGTCCTGACGCCTGACCCGCCCCAGGTACTTGGTGACCACCCTGATGGGCGCCGACCTGAACAACATTGTCAAGTGCCAGGCGCTGAGCGACGAGCACGTCAAGTTCCTGGTGTACCAGCTGCTGCGCGGGCTGAAGGTGGGCGCGCGCGGCCTCCCGGTCCCCGCGGGGGTGGCGGCGCGGGCGCGGGCGCGGGGGCGGAAGCGGGGCGCTCAGCGATCTTCCCCCTGCAGTACATCCACTCGGCCGGGATCATCCACCGGGTAGGTGCCGCCGCGGGTGAGGGTCGGTCCGAGGGCTGGCGCGGCTGCGCCTCCTGCGCTCACGCCCCCGCGCACCCGTGCAGGACCTGAAGCCCAGCAACGTGGCTGTGAATGAGGACTGCGAGCTCAGGGTGAGGGGCTCGAGGGGCCTGGGGTGTCAGTGGCATGGGGCAGCGGCTATGCGGGGACGCTGAGAGCCCCTCCCGGTTGCTCTAGATCCTGGACTTCGGGCTGGCGCGCCAGGCTGATGAGGAGATGACCGGATACGTGGCGACGCGCTGGTATCGGGCACCTGAGATCATGCTGAACTGGATGCACTACAACCAGACAGGTGTCTAGGGTGGGCAGGCAGGCGGAGTTCACACCTAGGCCTGGGGAGGGTGAGCCAGAGGCCGAGGACCCTGGGAGGGGCATGATTGGTCTTGGTGACAGGCAAGGTCTGGAACCAGCAGCATTCAAAAACAGACCCTCAGAGGAGCATGGTGGGTGGCGGGTATTCTCTGATCTCTGTGGCGCAGGCTAACTCCTGCCCCTGCCCAGAGTTGGGCATAGAGGAGGATGGAGTCTGCCAGTCTTTGGGCCTGGCTGTGACTGAGGGTCTACTGTGCTGGCTCCTCCTAGCTCCCAGAGGAGGGGTTTGGGGTGGGCAGCCTGACAGAGGTTTCTCCCCTCCCTGCCCCTCCCCTCCCCCCTTCCCTCTCCCCCTCCCCTCCCCTCCCCTCCCCCTTTCCCTCTCCCCCTCCCTTCCCCCAACAGTGGACATCTGGTCTGTGGGCTGCATCATGGCTGAGCTGCTCCAGGGAAAGGCCCTCTTCCCGGGAAATGACTGTATCCTTGGCCCAGGTTGGGGAGCAGGGTCAAGCCAAGGTCCCCTCCTGTAGTGGGGCTATGGCCGTTTCTGGCAGGTCTCGCTTCCTTTTGCTTCCCTGTATTACGCCACCGTGGGCTTGCTGTCCTCAGCTGTAGGCTCTGGGCAGTGCCCCAAGATCTTGTGTCTGGGGGCCGGGAAAGGTCCGTGGCCAGTGGGAGTTTCCTGAGCGAGGTAGACATTGACCAGCTGAAGCGCATCATGGAAGTGGTGGGCACACCCAGCCCAGAGGTTCTGGCAAAGATATCTTCAGAACATGTAAGTCAGTGCCCAACCAGCCACCAGCTCCCTCGGCTCATCAAGCCCCTAGGTGCTCTGGGGGAGAGGGTGGCATGAAAATATGGGGACCAGATGGGAACATGGGGCATGGTGAGGTAGAACCCCGGGTAGGCATGCAACCCATTTGGCAAAACAGGTGGACGGGGGAAGACATTCCTGGCACAAGGGACAGTGAGAGCAAAATCATCTCCCTGACAAGCAGTGCCCTGGCCGTGGGCAGTGGAGGGGCAGGAAAACCTCTGGACCCTGCTTCTGCAGGCCTTATGGGGAGGAGGTCTGGTCTGCCTGTGCCCTTGCCCAGGCCTGTTGGAGTGAATGAGTCTAGGGGCTTCTCTCGGAAAGCCCTATGCCCAGTTTGGGGCCAGGGAGGGAGGAGGTGAACAGCCCCCAGGTCCTTCTTATGTGCCCCCAGGCCCGGACATATATCCAGTCCCTGCCCCCCATGCCCCAGAAGGACCTCAGCAGCATCTTCCGAGGAGCCAACCCTCTGGGTGAGGACTGGCCCTGGGGCTGGACTGGGCTCCACGTCAGACCCTGGATGCAGAGCTGACCCCCCACTGGCCCCCTTGCAGCCATAGATCTCCTTGGAAGGATGCTGGTGCTAGACAGTGACCAGAGGGTCAGTGCGGCAGAAGCCCTAGCCCATGCCTACTTCAGCCAGTACCATGACCCTGAGGATGAGCCAGAGGCAGAGCCCTATGATGAGAGCGTGGAGGCCAAAGACCGCACGGTGGAGGAGTGGAAGGGTGGGCATGGGGGTGCTCAGGAGCCTGGTGTGGGCATTGGGGGGTGGGGCGGGGCCTGGGGCTGCATCCCTCCCTGGAGGCAATGCCCCAGATCCTGCCCAGAGTGTCCTGGGAGGAGGAACAACCCATCCCCTACTCCAGAGTCGGGCTGGCAGAAGTGAGGGTGTCTAGCAGAAGGCAGGCTCTGGCTCCCAGCCTGGGGTTGAGGCGGTGTTCAGAGGGCGGGGGCGGGGCTGGGCAGCACAAGCTGACCTTTCCCCTCACTCCTAGAGCTCACCTACCAGGAAGTCCTCAGCTTCAAGCCTCCGGAGCCTCCAAAACCACCGGGCAGCCTGGAGATTGAGCAGTGAGGCGCTGCCCAGCAGCCATCCTTGAACCTGTGGAGAGGCCAGAGCCTGCACCCTTCCTCAGTGGGTCAGGTTTCCTCTACACCCCTATGGCCAGGCAGCCCTGACTCCTGGTCTGGGACCCCATGCCTTGCGGAGAGTCTACACACATAAGACTGCACAAACCTTTGTGCACATGTGCTTGCCACGTGTAGAAGTCGGGGCACAGGTGTCCCTGGGTCTACTTTGGTCTTCCTACCCTCTCCTGGCCACAGGGCTCTCCCTTGGGACCTCTCTGTGTGTCTGGATGCCACAAGGGTCCCCTTGGGGAGTGTGTCTGTCTCTGGATCTCCTCTGTCCCAGAGAGCTATGGGGGTGCCCTGGGGCCAGGGTCTCAGTGGGTAGAGCTGCTCAGCCTGGAAGTGGGGCCTGCCCTGATGGTTGCTGAGACCCACAGACCCAAGAGCTGAGGCAGGGCCAGTGCACCACCAGGCTCAGAAGGGTCTTCCCTGTGGGGGTGGCAGGGCGGGACAACCATCAGGTGTCAAATGAGAAAGGCTGCCTGGAGTCTTGTGTCACCTGTGGGGTGTGTGGGCACATGGACGTATGTGGTCCCAGTATTCGCATGTCAGGATGTGTGCTGGGCGGGGGAATCTGTGGTCACAGAAGGGCCATTAGCCATGTGGGGCAGGAGCCTGAGTTTGGGTGGGTGTGCTGCTGCCTCCCCTCTCCTTAGTTCCTGATGTCACAAGGGGTGGTGAGGTCCAGGCTAGGGGCTCCAGTGGGCCAAGGGGGCAGCTACTTGGGGGCTTTCTCCTGGGAGCTCCAGCTGGTCCCTGAGGCATGAGGCACACTCCAGCTGTTGGGGCAGGGGGTGAGGGTGCAGCCTCGAGGACACTAACGCTGGCAGCATGCATGGATGTGGACTTGGACACTTTTGCCCGGACCTCAGCCCAGAGCTGACCGCCTCCACCGCTCTCTACCTCTGCCCTCGTGGTGGCTGCAGCTGGAGGTCCGAGGTGCTCTGGTCTGTGAGTCAGCGCCCAGAGTGGGGCGAATGGACTACCCTCTGGGACAAGACTGCTCAGAGACGTCGGGTGTGGCTCCTCCCTGGAGAGGTGGTGGCCTCTTGCCTGGAGGGGTCCAGGGAGGTCTGGGGCCAAGTGCCTGCACCAGGGGTGCACAATAAAGAGGATCCCTCCTGCTCAGCTTGCGTCCCAGGCTCCAGGCTCTGCTGTCCCACACATCTCTGGCTGGCCTCACCCCTCCCCCACAAGAGGCCTGCAGTGGCCACATCCCTCGGGCCCCCAGGTGGACAAACAGCCATCTCTGGCACCCTCCCTGCTCCCTGGAGAGTCTGGGAGCCCAGGGAGACCAGGGGAGGAGGATGTGGCTGGTGGGAAGGTCCTGAGGGAACAGGGCGGATGGCCACCCACACAGTGACCCCCAGCTTCCCTTTGAGGGACTCACAGGGCAGCCTTGACTCCTGGCCCAGACTCAGTCTCTCCCCTTCTTCCAGTGGTCAGGGAGGCTGGCTGGGGGGCAGTTGGGTGTCCGTGGGAGGAAAGGCCTGCCTTTCCCCTGGGGTTGGGTGGGGTAGGAGAAGTAGCTTTCTTTTCCTTCCTGGTTAAGGTGAACCCCTCAACCCAAGGGGTTCACCTGCCGAAGCCACTCCTACTGCCCACTTGCAGCTAACGTGGGGGAAAGGGCCCAGGCCATGCTGGAGGTCAGGCAGACTGCCCCCTAGGGGACAGTCCGTGCCTTTGCCCTGGGTCTTGGGGCAGGGGTGGAAACCATCAGGGAGCAAGACCTACAGGGGCTTGGTCAGTGTGGCGGCCAGTCTTGGGGGGAACCCTGGAGACCAGGCTGGGCCAAGTCCAGCATTTGGGCGTGGAGGACAGGAGCATAACTGGGGACACAGCCCCATTTTGGGAGCCTGGTCTGACATGGGACCCTGCTAGACCCCTGGAGATAAGGGGGACAGCTGGGGGGCTTCCTGGAGGAGGTGGGTAGAGTGCCACAGGCAGCCCAGGGCAGGAAGGGCACAGGATACAGGTGGTTGTGGTTTGGGTGGCCCCGAGCTACCCCTGCTCGCTGGTCCCCAGCTCCTGAATGTTCCAGATCGCCACCAAAGCCCAGGTGCAAAGCTGCTCTGGCTGAGCTTGAGCTGCTGATTCATGGCGGGCAGGCGGGGCACAGAGGGCGGGGCAGGGGGCCCAGGGATCCTGTTACCCACCAGCCTCGTGGGCTCTGGGACAGACCCCATATTCTGTCCTCAGGCCTGGGTCGCTGGGCTGGGAGGGGGTGCCAGCTCTGCCCTCCAGGAGCATCTGCCCAGGATGGTGCCCACCCACCCGGAGCGGTCAGGCTGAGGGCCTAAGCAGGTCCCCCCCTTCACCCCTGGAGACAGGCACACCTTGCTGGAGACTGGGCTTTTTTTCTTTTCTTTTTTTTTTGCAACAGGGTCTTGCTCTGTACCCTGGCTAGAGTACAGTGGCATCATCACAGCTCACTGCAGCCTCCAACTCCTGGGCTCGGGCGATCCTCCTGCCTCAGCCTCCCTAGTAGCTGGGATTACAGGCATGCAGCAACATACTCCCAAGTTTGGGAGACAGAACTAGCCCCCCTCCCCCCGGAAAAAGAGATGCAGGCAAGACAGGTGTTGGAGGACCCCACATTTGGTAGGGCATCTCTAGGGGTGAGGTGGGAGGTGGACATTGGGAACACAGGGTCAGCCCAGGGGCCCGGGTGGGGATGGAGTGCGAGGTGGTGTTCCCGCAGGTGGACAAGTGCCCAGGGCTGGGGATGGGCCCAGCGCCCTAGGGTGGTGGTTAGTAAGGAGCAGTTCCCTGCCCCCGCTAAGACCCCCCACCCCCATCCCGGGCGGGGAAGTTCAGCCAGAGGACAGAGAGCTTGGGGTGGCGCTCTCCTCCCTCTCCCCTTCCCCCCAGCCTCTGGCCCTACCTCCCCGCCCGCGCGGACGCCTCGGGTTTCCGGAGGGGCCAGAGGGCGGGCGGGGGCATCACGTGCGCGCGGCCAGGGGGCCGGTTGGTCGGTAAGCCGGGGAGGGGCCGTGCGCTGCCGGCACCGGGTCGGGGTCTGGCCGGGGTGGGCGCCTTGGAGAGCCGGGAGGGCAACGACCCGGAGAGAAGAGCTGCGCGCAGGAGTGCCCCGGCGGCGGCGGGCGGTCGGGCGTCTCAGTGGCTGGGGCGCGCGCCGAGGGACCTCCGCCGATCCCGGGTCCTGGTCCTCGAGGCGCAGTGCCTGCGGGGTCCGCGGCGCGGGCGGCGCCCGGGCCCGCCATGAGCTCTCCGCCGCCCGCCCGCAGTGGCTTTTACCGCCAGGAGGTGACCAAGACCGCCTGGGAGGTGCGCGCCGTGTACCAGGACCTGCAGCCCGTGGGCTCGGGCGCCTACGGCGCGGTGTGGTGAGCGCGGGCCGGCGGCGGGGCGGCCGGGTGTGTGCGGGGCGGGGGCACCGGCCTTCCCGCTAAGCTCCCGCCCCGCAGCTCGGCCGTGGACAGCCGCACGGGCGCCAAGGTGGCCATCAAGAAGCTGTACCGGCCCTTCCAGTCAGAGCTGTTTGCCAAGCGTGCCTACCGCGAGCTGCGCCTCCTCAAACACATGCACCACGAGAACGTGAGTCGCCCCGGCCTGCAGCTGGGGGACTCCCGCCTGGGGGACTCCCGCCGGAGGCCGGCTCCTCTCCCCTCCCTGAGAAGGCCGGCCCCCTGCCCCCGGCCCGGGCAACCCCTGTGGGGGCGGGCGGAGCCCGGGCTGTGTCCGGGACAGGGAGGCCGAGCCCAGGGCCCCTTCTACGCTCGTTTGGCGAAGGACTCAGGCCCTTGACTTCTTCCAGGGCCACGTCTGGCTCCTCAGCCCGGGTCCTGGTCAGGGGTCAGGCCTAAGGGCTCCCCCTCTCACTCCAAACCCTGCGTCCGGCCAGGAACCCAGTAGTGAGGGTGGAAGGAGGGCTTTCCTGCAAGAGGCACCTCCCCTCCTCCCCATCCGGGGCCCTGTCCTGAACCCACCCTGCCTGGGACCTGCTCTCCCAGCCCCCCCAGGGCAGGGCAGGGCAGGCCGTGCAGGGCAAGGCGGGATGTTGGAGCTGGGCTTTGGCTCTCAGGGGTCTCACCAGTTCTCTTAGGGAACTGGTGTTCTGAGGGCACTGGGCACCATGGTCTTCACAGACACCTTCACGTTCGTGGGGGCATGTCTGGGCCCCAGGTGGGAAAGGCCTCTCTTGTTTCCTGTCCTGTCCATGGGACACCACACGTGGCTGCCCCAGGCCTCTCCCGTGGCCACAGCTGGTTGCTGAGAGCCTTCTCTCTGCCAGGGCAGCTCTGGTTTCCTAACAGTTCTGCCTGGGCCGTCACTCCTGCCTCCACCCCAGTCTGGGCACTGAGACTCCAGCTCCCGATGCTCCTTCTGGACCTTCCTGGGTCACTAGAGCCACCAGCCCACTGGGAGAACGAGTCCCTGTGTCCACCTGCAAACTGATCCTGTGGGTTCCTGGCCACTGCCACTCTCTCGGCTGCCTGGTGGGCCCTTCATTCTCTCGGACTCCCCACGTCTGCCCCTGCCTCACCCCGTCCTTTGAGTACAGCCTGCTCCCTAGGTGTCATCCAGCTCCCCCCACGGCCCCCCACTGCTGCCCACCTACCCCACCTGCCTGGCCCCTGTCCAGCCAAGGGCTCTCTGCCCACCTGTGGCCCAGCCTGTGCTGGGGTCACCCCGCTGTGCCAGCAGGTCCTGCCGTCCCCACCGGGCTCCTGCCTGCCTGCAGCTGGGACACTCTGCACATTGTGGGGCCATTTTCCCCTGAGGACCCCAAGGCTCCTGCTGGTCTTGCTGGCTGCGGGAGGGAGGGGCTGCCACAGGCCCAGTCCTGCCACCCCCAGGCCCTCTGCCTCCCCTCAAACCCCAGCCCCCTCTTCAGGGCCTCCATCCGTGCTACTGAGGACCCCTAACCTCTGAGGCCCTGTTCTCGGTGCTCTTCTCGCCAGACTCTCCTGGGCGCCCGAGGCTTTCAGCCTTCAGGCCCCTCTGTTCCCTTCTCCTATCCACCCACCCCCCTGCCCACAGCCCTGGGCCCAGTGGTGACAGTGGTCAACCCGATGTCCTTCCATCGAGTGTCCATTCTCGCCTCACTTGGTCTGTCCCTACACTGAGGCAGGAGGGTGCATTGAACATCCCCCGTGCTTACACCTTTCCTTGTCGGCTCTTAGGATTGAGCCAAACCTTGACCTGGTGTGGGGAGGCCGTGCCCGGGCTCCCTCTGGCCTCTCCTCAGCTCCTCCCTGGCCTGGGCCTCAGCCACCTGGCCTCCCTCCCCAAGTTCCTCAAGCTCCTCGAAGTGTTCTCCCTCCCGCCTCGGCCGCTGTGTGTGTGGCCTCTGCCAGGTGTCCCCCCGCTGGCCCGTCACCTGCCTCTTGGCTGCTCAGCTGTGCAGAGTTCTTCCTCGAGGCCTCTCTGGGACCTGGAGGCCCTGTCCCCCACATCCGCCCAGGTGCCGGGCAGCAACTGGCACTTTACCTGTCTGCTGTCCATCTCCCCCAACCAGGGGCTCTGCGGGGATCAGGTGGTCACAGTGCTGCCCGCCCCGGGGAAGAACCTGCCAGGTGTTGGCTTTTTCTCATCTGGTCCTGGGTCTGCTTGGCTGGGGAGAGGAAAAGGGGAGGAAGGGCCAAGGGGCTGGAGCCCTTTGGTGGCTCAGAGCCAGCCCAGACTTGGGGCTGCCCCTCCCCCAGGAGATCCCGGCTGTCACCATCCAAAAATAGCCTTTGCCTGTGGATGTGTGTGCCAGGGTTGGGCCACACTGCCAACGGGCCGAGTCAGGCCCTATGGACAGTGGGGGTGACCAGAGCAGCTGTGGGGGGTTCCTGCCTACAAGGCAGTGCCACCCTTGGGGGTGCCCAAAACCCCTGGGCCCCCTGCTGCACCCTGAACCCCACCTGGCGCCCTGGCCCTCTCCCAGGTGATCGGGCTGCTGGATGTGTTCACTCCTGACGAGACCCTGGATGACTTCACAGACTTGTGAGTGCCGGCCTGGGCTGCCACCATGGCAGCTCCAGGTCCTGGGGTGGCATGGGACCCCCTTCCCACAGCCCGAGTGGGGTGCACACGGCCCACCCCCTTGCCCGTGTGTCCCTGGTACCTGTGGCACTGGGACAGCCAGCGGAGCCCCGGGGCCTCCTGCCCCCTCCAAGCCTGTACCTGGGCCTGCTCCAGGACTAGAGGTGTGAACCTTGGGCCTGAGCATTTGTGAACAGGCAGGTCCCGTGCTCGGGACCCTGGCACTGAGCGTGTGGCCCGTAACTGGAGCCGCTGACCTTTCTGCCGGCAGGGAGGGGGGAGAAGTGGCAGGGAGGACTCACCCTGCCCTTGCCCTGTCGAGCCTGCCTGTGGCCAGTCGCCCTGGACTCACGCTGTTGTTGGCCAAGACCCCAGGGCCTAGGAAGGGTTGGAGAGCTCGGCAGGCTCCTTGCCGCCCGGCCTGCAGAGGTCACGGACCACACTGGCCTCGGCGTCCGGGAGGGCTCAGTGCTGCACCCCTTGGTCTCTCTCCACCTGCCCAGCCCGCCCCTCTGGCCCAAATAACTTGCCGCCCCCACCCTCGCCCCTAGGCCCTCCTCTCTCTGGCACCCAGGCCTGAAATGCAAACCAACCGCCTCCCTCTCCTGTCTATGAAGATTCCTGCTCCGCTGCCTTCAGGATGCAGCCTCAGTTCCTAGCCTGGCATGCATGGCCCGCCCTTCAGTTGAGAGTTCAAAAACCCCAAAGTGGGTTGGGCATGGTGGCTCATGCCTGTAATCGCAGCACTTTGGGAGGCCGAGGTGGGAGGATCACCTGAGGCCAGGAGTTCAAGACCAGCCTGGGCAGCATAGTGAGACCTCATCTCTAAAAAATAAAATAAAATATTCAGATGTGGTGGTGTGCATCTGTAGTCCAGCTGCTCAGGAGGCTGAGGCGGGAAGACCCCTGAGCCCAGGAGTGAGCCATGATGATGCCACTGCACTCTAGCCTGGGTGACAGAGCAAGACCTTGTCTTAAAAACAGAAAAACCCAAAGCGCAGTTCCTGGCCGCCTGACATTCTTGTCAGGGTGGGCGGGAGGGAAGTGTGGGCCTTGCTGAGAGACAGGTGGGCCAGACGGTGGGTGGATGGAACCTGGCCCTGCTCTGGGGCTGTGTACTTGAGGGGTGGGGCAGCAGGGCCCTGGATCCAGGGACTGGCCCCGCCCCGCTGACTGGGCCCGGCCCTACCCAGTTACCTGGTGATGCCGTTCATGGGGACTGACCTGGGCAAACTCATGAAGCATGAGAAGCTGAGTGAGGACCGGATCCAGTTCCTGGTGTACCAGATGCTGAAGGGGCTCAAGGTGGGGCCGTGGAGGGGGCTGCTGGGCACGGGTGGGGCTCTGCGGCATTAAGCTCCCTGGGGCCCCCGAGCTGATGGCTGCCTCCCCCCCCAACCCCCGCAGTATATCCACGCCGCTGGCATCATCCACAGGGTGAGTCCTGGCAGGGGCACCCATGGGTCCCCCACCGTGTGGGCATGGGGGGGCTCAGTCCCCCGGCATCACATTTCACCACTGGGGGACTGATGGGGTCTGGTGAGGGGTGCACAGGATTGTCCGAGCAGGACCCCTGTTGGAAGTCCGCCCTGGGGGCCCAGGCACCTCTGCGGAGGGATGGGGGTGGGGGGCAGGCAGATCCTGGTGGCCCCTTCTTTAGGTTCTGCCCGGCCTCTGGGCTGAGCACATGCCCTGGTGGGCTGGGCATCGTGGCCACCTTTGCTCTGCCCACAGGACCTGAAGCCAGGCAACCTAGCGGTGAATGAGGACTGTGAGCTTAAGGTGTGTGTTGCCCGGCAGGGAGAACCGTGGGGCAGGGAGCCAGGTGTCCCTGCTGACCTGACCACCTGCCCTCAGGCCCAGGCCCCAGGCTTTGGGCAGTGGCCGAGCAGCTGACCTGCCGCTGGGCCTTGTGGAGGCCCTTCCTGCTTTGGGACAGGGTGGGGTGTCCCAGGGCCCCATGCTTGACCTGGGGTGGGGCTGAGCAGGGGTGCCCAAGCGGGGAGGGAGACTCCCAGACCACCTGCTCCTGACGTTGGTTGGGCTGAGTGACCTGGCCACGGGGGAGAAGTGGGTGGCTTGGGGTCCGAGGCCGTAGCCTCAAGCTCTGGAAAGTCCGCAGGAGGCTGCAGCTCGGATTCAAGCCCAGCCCCACCCCCTTGGGGTCAGCTGGCCTGCCTGTCCTCAGGGGTCCCTCAGCCCCACCTCTCCCATCACCCCCCAGATCCTGGACTTTGGCCTGGCCAGGCAGGCAGACAGCGAGATGACCGGCTACGTGGTGACGCGGTGGTACCGGGCACCCGAGGTCATCTTGAATTGGATGCGCTACACACAGACTGGTGAGACGCTGCCCAGAGACGTGGCCTCCCCGTGGCACCGCCACCTCCCCACGTCTTGATGGCTGGTCCCAGGGCAGCTGCTGAGCTTGGGTGGGAGCCGGACGGGGGACGTGGGCAGGGCAAACCCGATCGGCCATGTCTGTGTCCCCCTCCCCTGTCTTTGTCCTCCGCTGCCCACGGAGCGCTGACTGGGGCTTCTGTCTCAGTGGACATCTGGTCCGTGGGCTGCATCATGGCAGAGATGATCACGGGAAAGACGCTGTTCAAGGGCAACGACCGTATCTTCCCGACTGGGGCAGCCTGGGGGATGGGTGGGGACCGGGCTCCTCCCCAGGCCAGGGTCGGGGACGGGGGTGGGGGGTGAGGGGGTCCCTGCTCTCCGGCCCCAGCTGTGCTCCTGAGCTCAGTGCAGACCTGGACCAGCTGAAGGAGATCATGAAGGTGACCGGCACACCATCGCCCGAGTTTGTGCAGAGGCTGCAGAGCGCGGATGTCAGTGGGGGGCTGTGGGGGGCTGGGTCGCCCTGGTGTGGGGCTGGCTCCTCACCCCGTCTCCCCCCACAGGCGAAGAACTACATGAAGGGCCTCCCCGAGCTGGAGAAGAAGGACTTTGCTTCCATCCTGACCAACGCCAGCCCCCTGGGTAGGGCAGGGTGGGGGGCGCAGGGCGTGGAGCGGGGGCCTCCCCAAGGCCGGCCTGATGTGAGCCACCCGCAGCCGTGAACCTCCTGGAGAAGATGCTGGTGCTGGACGCGGAGCAGCGGGTGACGGCGGCCGAGGCGCTGGCCCACCCCTACTTCGAGTCCCTGCACGACACGGAAGACGCGCCCGTGGCCCAGAAGTACGACGACTCCTTCGATGACGTGGACCGCACGCTGGACGAGTGGAAGCGTGAGTGGGCTCCTCGAGGGGCCCTGCCGTCCTTCCCCGGGTCTCAGGTCAGGTGAAGAGGAGGTCGGGAGGTCAGAGGGCAGTGTAGAGCCACTCGGCCTAGGACCGTGACCTCTGGCTAGAGCTGAGGGACGAGGGGAGGGTAGCCCTAGACTTGCCTCCCCTGAGTCCAGGCCAGAGACCGGGGCCACCTTGGAGCCCCCTCCACGTCCACCTGTCCCCAGGGCCTCTCTGCTCACAGCCCTGGCGTCTGTCCTGGCCTTTCCTTGCCCCATTGCAGGACCCCTCCCATCTGGACGACTGCCCACACTCGGTGTCCTGCCCCCAGCCACCCCAGGGCCTCGCCCTCCCCGTACAGCCTGACTGGGCAGTCTGGTCCCCTGCAGCTGTGCCCTCCCCCTCCAGGCTTTGTGAGGGCCGCCCTTCCCACGGAGGCCTGTCCGTCTCTGAGCGCTAGCAACACCTGTGTGGCCTCAGGCCAACTCAGGGAAGACCCATGTTGGAACCGGCCTCAGCTCTGGAGTGGCTGTGAGGGCTGGGCTGTGCTCTCCGTGGCTGCATGGCCGGCCTTGGGGGGGGGCACAGTGCCTCCTCCTCCTCTTCCTCCTCCTCCCCCTCCTCTCCCCACCCCGTGGGCTGGGTGGGTTCAGGTTCTCAAACTGTGTTCCTGAGGACCACAGGGTTCCTGGGTGCCTCCAGCAGGGGCCCCGCCCTTCTCCCTGCTGCGTTGTGCACTTAAGAGTTTGGTTTTGTTTGATGAAAGGTTTCTGATACTAAAAAAGATAACTTGAAAACCACGGGCCACAGGATCCTCTCTGCGGTCCCCACCCACACACACTGTGGCCGGCACTTTTGCTTTCGCAGCGGCCCGTGGTGCAACGTGCGGCCTGTCTGTGGCCGAGCCCTTGGTCAGGCATGCAAGCGCTCGTCGCCTGCTGTTTTCCCTGGGAAAATCCAGACAGATAGCAGTGGGCTCTTCACACAGACCTGCCTCAGTGCACTGGCCCCTCAGGGCTAGAGAGGGCCCCCCACCCCCCGCCCTGGCTCCGCCCTGCCTGCTCTGTGAGCTGATGACCCCTCTCTGTCCTCACCTCCCAGGTGTCACCTACAAAGAGGTGCTCAGCTTCAAGCCGCCCAGGCAGCTGGGGACCAGGGTTTCCAAGGAGACGGCTCTGTGAAGACCTCTGGGCTCCGGGTTGGCGGAGGGGGCTTCTTACCTTGGCCTCCCCCTGGGAGGGGGTCCTGGTCACCACCTTGACCCTGGCTGGGGCTGGCGTCCCAAGGCACCTACTGGGAGCAGACCCCTGGTTCCATGGACCCTCGTCCCCAGGCCTGTGCCTCTGTTCTCTGGCACCGCCTCCGCCCTGCAGGAGCGTCTGGACTTTCTGGACAGGACTCTGCCTGACCTGGGCATGGCCTGCAACCCCCGGAGCCTTGGCCCTCTGCAGGTGCAGCAAGAAACATCAGAGCTGGCAGGGCCCAGGGTCGAGTCCTGGCCTCCGAGCCCTGCGTGCTTCAGGCCCTGCTGGGAGAAGGACAGAGGCCCCAGGCCCCAGCTCAGGGTCGGCCGAGGACCCTCCCGCAGCCCAGCCCAGAACGTCAGTCAGCCTGTGGCGTGTGCGCGTGGCTGGAAGGGAATAAACGCTTTTGTAGAGCTCTCTCTCCAGCTGCGTGTCCTGACGCTGCGTCCCCACCCTGAGGCCTCGGAGCTGCATGGAGATAGGAGGCTGGCCTGAGAGCCGGGGTGGGGGGGGCTCCCGAGGGTGCCGCCCACCCCAGGTCACAGAGCTGGTGCCCATGTCACCAGTGATCCATGAGCCCCCACACTAGGGTGACCATCCTCTGACAGCTTGGAGTGCAGGCTGCAGGGTGTGGACCCAGAACCGGGCCCAGGGGCAGGGCGTGGTGGGGGCCGTGTTAGGACCCAGCCTGGGCCTGGAGCCTGGCTGAGCTCCCTGCACCCTCGACGGCTAGAAGGTTCCTGGGGAGGCGGGGGACATGCCAAGCACCTCGAGACTCCTCCGGTCCTGCTCCGGTCCTGCGGCTGAGTGCCCCTCCCCCCACTGTGGCCCAGTGGCCCACAATAGCCTCCACAGGCCCCAGGCCATGTGTGAGCTCCTGCCGCCCTCTCTCCTCCCCACCTCCCACGGGCAGGTACACCCAGAGTGGGGACAGGCCAGGGCACAGCGATGTGGGGGGCCAAATTGGGTCAGATGAATTGCCACAGTGGACACTGGCCTTCTCTGCCAAGGGTCACGCTTGTGCCTCTCCTGCGGACCCCTGTCCAAACCCTCTGTGCTCCCTGAGCCTCCAGTTGGCTGGGAGTGGTCCCGATTTGCCTGACAGCCGCAGCCCCTGCACTCTGGCGGTTCAGAGGTTTCTGCCGCCCCCAGGAGGGAGGCCTGGGTGGGGCTGGCCCCGCCTGGGGCTGAGCAAGGAAGGGGATTGGGGACCCCAGGACCCCATGACTGAGCACCAGGTGCACACTCTCGACATCAGCGCCCACCCTAGGGTTCCAGGCAAGGCTGCGGGTTTCCTCCTCTCTTGGGGAATCTTGCTCTGCGGCTGTACCCGCACCCTCTTCCTTCACACGCTGCGCCCCTTCCATCAGACCTGCCCTGCCTCTCCAACTACCCTGGTTCCTGTCCAGCGTCTTGGCCTCTGCCCTGACTCTCTGATTCTGTCTGCTGTCTTGCCAGGGGTCTCCCTGTCGCTCCCTTCTGAGCCACAGCCACTGCTTGGGACCACCAGCCCACCCCCAGAAGCCCCTGCCCCAGTGGACCTCAGCTTCCCCCTCCTTCAACTGGCTCCTCCCCAGCCCTGGTGGGCAGGCCCTAGGCCACAGTGGACACGGGGTGCTGCCAGCAGGTCTGGCCCTAGGCCTACGTGTTCAGGGTGGGCTTGAGGGAAGTCGGGGGCAGTAGGGAGCATGGCCGGGTGGGGCGGGGCCCCAGGGACAGCCCCAGAGGGCCTGGGCACGCCACGCTCCACCCTCACCCTGCCGCCCACTATGGCAGCTCTGGAGGTGGAGGAGGCGGGTGCAGAGGGCGGGCGGGTGGCGGGGCCTCCTCTGGCCCGTCCCGCTTGGGGGCGGGGATTGCTGCAGCCAGAGGTGGAGCAGGACCCAGTCCCAATCACAGGAAGCCGGAAGCCCGCCCTGGCGCCATCTGTGCACCGGGGAC
Source organism: Cheirogaleus major (assembly GCA_963574435.1). Lineage (NCBI taxonomy): Eukaryota > Metazoa > Chordata > Mammalia > Primates > Cheirogaleidae > Cheirogaleus > Cheirogaleus major. The sequence goes on along the minus strand of CAUYPO010081861.1, from coordinate 11,583 downwards.
CCTTGAGTTTCCTGAGTCCCGAGTGTCCCTGCCCTGGCCCCACCTGCCACCCGGGCTCTGTCCCAGGCAGGTCCCGGGCACCGGGCTGCAATGTGGGCATAGGACGTGCAGTCGCCCTTGAGGGAGGGGTTTGGGTCCTGCCACCCGGGAGTGGTCTAGAGTAACCACAGCCCAGCCATGGGGACTGCGCTCGTGTACCACGAGGACATGACGGCCCCCCGGCTGCTCTGGGACGAGTAAGTGTGGCCTGGCTGAGGTCGGGGATGGTGGGGGGGCTCTGGACACTGAGCCCCCAATCTGCCCCAGCCCCGAGTGCGAGATCGAGTGTCCCGAGCGCCTGACTGCAGTCCTGGACCGCCTGCGGCAGTGCGGCCTGGAGCAGAGGTGCCTGCGGCTTTCTGCCCGCGAGGCCTCGGAGGCAGAGCTGGGGCTGGTGCACAGGTCAGACCGGGCGGCCACAGGTTGCGGGGCAGCCCACCCAGGAACCTGGGTCTCACCGTTGGCTGGGTGGGTGAGCAATTCGCAGGCACGAAGCGGCACAGGCGGGCCCCAACTCCTCCCCTCGCTGCCCTGTGGTGACCCTGCTTTTCCTGCCTGTCTTTTGTCTGCAGCCCGGAGTACGTGGCCCTGGTGCGGGGCACCCAGGACCTGGGCAAGGGGGAGCTGCAGGCACTGTCGGGACAGTTCGATGCCGTGTACTTCCACCCGGTGGGTGCCTTGTGCACACCCAGCCTCCCAGATACACCTACACACCTGTGTACTCACACCCACGGTGCCACCCCCAGCCCCATGCCCTGTGCACGCACGTGACAGCACCCTGCATGCCCTGCTTGCTGCTACTGCTGGCGCCTGGGCCTGGCCTGTCCTGCCCAGCAGTCGGTGCCCTGCGGCCTGGCATGGGGCTCACTTGCACCCCTGCCCCACAGAGTACGTTCCACTGTGCCCGGCTGGCTGCGGGGGCTACGCTGCAGTTGGTGGATGCTGTGCTCCTGGGAGCCGTGCACAATGGGCTCGCCCTGGTGAGGTGAGAGCTGCCTGCCCCCTCCTGGGTGGCCCCGGGAGGGGACAGGATGACCCTGATGTGGGCGATACCCCACTCTCACCCCCAGGCCCCCTGGGCACCACAGCCAGAGGGCAGCTGCCAACGGGTTCTGCGTGTTCAACAACATAGCTATAGCAGCTGAACATGCCAAGCGGAAACACGGGCTGCACAGGTGTGTGCTAGGCTGGCTGGGGCGGTGGAGGACCCAGGCCAGATAGGAAGGGGCAAAAGAGGCCGAGAGCCTACCCGGCCTCCTCCCATTCCTGGCTGGATGTGGGAGGCCCCAGTGACCCCCGGCACTGTCTGTCCCAGGATCCTCGTCGTGGACTGGGACATCCACCACGGCCAGGGCACCCAGTATATCTTTGAGGATGACCCCAGGTGAGCTGGGGGTGGTGACACAACCCTTCCCTGCATCCCCACTTTTGGGGTGCACAGCCTGGCCTGGGAGAATCCAAGGGGGGAGACGCAGCTGTGTCCTCAGGGGTCGGGTTCTGTGAGAAGCCATGGAGCTGCTAGGGTCCTGACCTCTGACCCCTGACCCCGGCTGGCCGTTTGCAGTGTCCTTTACTTCTCCTGGCACCGCTACGAGCATGGGCGCTTCTGGCCTTTCCTGCGAGAGTCAAACGCAGACGCCATTGGGCGGGGACAGGGCCGTGGCTTCACTGTCAACCTGCCCTGGAACCAGGTGCCCACGCTCAACCCGGGCCCGCCCGCCCCCATGTCTCTGGGCGTCCAGAGTGTGGCCTGAGCATGCTGCCCGGGCCCCCACTGGCAGCGCTGGTCCACTGACACCCCCCACCCCACCCCACAAGGTCGGGATGGGAAATGCCGACTACATGGCCGCCTTCCTGCACCTGCTGCTGCCGCTGGCCTTTGAGGTGACTGCAGGGTGGGTGGGCCCCAGGGCAGGCAGCCCCCCAGGGCAGGTGGGCAGGAGATGAAGGCAGGAGTGGGGAGGGCCTCTCAGCAGCGGTGGGCTGGTGAGGCAGGCAGCACCAGGCTCCCCCTGCACACGCTCCAGCCTCCTCCTCCCCCTCTGCACCCTGGCACGGCCTGTAGTTTGACCCTGAGCTGGTGCTAGTCTCCGCGGGATTTGACTCGGCCATCGGGGACCCGGAGGTGAGGGCCTGGCCCGGCTGGGGAGGGCCTCTGGGGCCCTGGGCCCGGCCCCCATCACACACAACTCTGGTTCCAGGGGCAGATGCGGGCCACACCCGAGTGCTTCGCCCACCTCACACAGCTGCTGCAGGTGCTGGCCGGCGGCCGAGTCTGCGCAGTGCTGGAGGTGACAGGGGAGGGTGAGGAGGGCCAGAGGCTTGGAGCCAACCATGAGGGAGCTTGAGGGCCCCGCCCCACGCAGTGACACCCCTGCCCTTCTTCCAGGGCGGCTACCACCTAGAGTCCCTGGCACAGTCAGTGTGCATGACAGTGCAGGCCCTGCTGGGGGACCCGGCCCCACCCCTGCCGGGGCCCCTGATGCCGTGTCAGAGGTGAGAAGGGAGCGGGTGGAGAGGGCCGGCGTGGAGACCAGGCCTGGCCTCACCACTCTCGATTCACCCACACAGCGCCCTGGAGTCCATCCAGAGTGTGCGAGCAGCCCAGGCCCCTCACTGGGTGAGCCTCCAGCAGCAAGGTTGGTGGGGCCTGGGCCCGGGCTGGGGCATCCCACCTTGTGCCTCTTTGCGGTGGCGGTGACTCTAAACTGTCCCTAGACGTGGCCCCTGCACTGAGTCCCAGCGTCTGCTCCCCGGAGAGGAGGCCCCTGCCTGTGCGGCCTGGGGGTCCTGCCTTCGAGGAGGCGGCAGCCGCTGCACTGAGCTCCCTCCTGGACCAGCAGCGCCTGCACCCCACACCCCCCGTCCGCACGGCTGTTGCCCTGACTGCGCTAGATGCCAGCCTGGTCCTGCCCCCTGACGTTCTCCATCAGGAGAAATCAGCACCTAGGGAGGAGGCAGAGGCCTGGGCCAGGTGGGCAGGGCCGGCCTGGGGAGAGCGGTGGGGCCGTGTCTGTGCACATGCCCATGTGTGACTGACGTGCAGTCACTTTGTGGCCACTTGTCCACGTGTTCTGTCCACCACAGCCCACACGCATCCCTGGCCCAGGACGAGGCCCTCACTGCACTTGCGAAGCTCCTGTACCTCTTAGATGGGATCCTGGATGGGCAGGTGGGGATACCTGGGAGGGGCTGGGGGTGCTGTGGACTCGGGTAGGGCCCAGGACCTGACATGGAGGTGTGGCCAGGCCAAGAGGGGGCTGGGTGGTGTAGAACCACAGGGACGTGGGTGTCGCCTTGTGCTAGGAACCATTCCCAGAACCACCCCAGGGACGGGATTGTGGGTGTCCCGTGCCTCAGCCTCCTCAACTAAATGTTCTTTGGCAGAGAGGTAAAGCCTTAAAATATAGATTTATCCCACATCTGTGCCCAAAAGAATGATGGTAATAATAAAAGAATGAAGTATATAGATTTAAGCATTTTATTTTCAGAAATGATTTGACCCCAGAGTATAAGGAAGGGCTGATAACAGCCATGTAGACACAAACCAAAAGGAGCCACGACTGGGTCTGTTCCCCTGGTTTGGGGGTGGGTGGCTGGTGCCCCATCCCCCACAACTGTTGATTCATCACACAGGTGAGCAGTGGTATCGCAGCCGTCCCGGCCTCTGCTGCAGTGGCCATCCTGGATGTGGCCATTCGGAGAGGGCTGTCCAGTGGAGCCCAGAGGTGAGCCTCCACGGGCAGGGCCTGTGGGTAACCCCTGCCCCAGCTGGTCACATGTGGAGAGCTCTGGGAATGGAGTCCAGGCAGTGTGGACACAGCCTGTCCTGGGGCCGATTCTTCCTCCAGGCTGTTCTGCGTGGCCCTGGGACAACTGGACCGGCCCCTGGACCTCCCTGATGATGGGTATGACTCAGGTCATGCATCTGTCCAGTTTTTGAGCACATGGATGGGCATGTGGCAGGGCCCCCAGGGGGGTGCATGGGTGGGGCACTCTGTATACAGAATGGGGCCTTCCTCAGCTGGGGTTTGGGATGGGGCAATGCCAGGTGGGCCTTCCGCACAGACGGTCAGCAGTCAGAGCTCCCTGGCTCTTCTCTGCCTCGCCTCTGCTGCCCGGGCTCAGGTGGGTGGGCAGGGCCTCACACACACACTTGTGTCCATGTGCTCGCTCTCCCTGGAAGGAGGACTCTGTGGCTGAGCATCGGGGGCAAAGAGGCAGCTGCCCCCTCCATGTTCCACATCTCCATGCCACTGCCAGGGGTGAGTGGCCATGCTGTGTGGCAGCGCAGCTGGGGAGGACCCCATTAGTGTGTGCAGCTGCCCTCACTGACATTGTCATGAGGGCTAGGGCTCTGGCCCCTCCTGGCTCCCTGCTCACTTCCCAAGAGGAGGGGCAGAGCCAGCAGGAGGGGTGTCCCTGGATTAGGAGCTGGGGCCCTACTGTCTCCACAGATGACTGGTGGGTTCCTGAGCTGCATCTTGGGCCTGGTGCTGCCCCTGGCCTACGGCTTCCAGCCTGACCTGGTGCTGGTGGCCCTGGGGCCTGCCCATAGCCTGCAGGGCCCCCACGCGGCTCTCCTGGCTGCAGTGCTGCGGGGGCCCGCAGGGGGCCGAGTCCTGGCCCTGGTGGAGGAGGTGAGTCAGGTGGGGTGGGTGGGTGGACCCGCGGCGGGGTGGGGGCTGGGAAAGACTGTGACTGCTTTCCCTGGGCGCTGGCGCAGGAGTCCACGTCCAAGCTGGCCGGGGTCCTGGCCCGTGTGCTGCACGGAGAGGCGCCTCCCAGCCTGGGCGCTTTCTCGGGGGCGGCTCCAGAGGACGTCCGGGCCCTCAGGGAACTCCGACAGCAGCTGGAGCCACAGTGGAAGATGCTGCAGGTGGCTGGCTGAGGACGCAAGGCCCCGCTGGGCGCGGCGGGGAGGGGCGGCTTGGGCTGAGCAGCCACGACCGCGCGCTCTGCTGCCTCCTGCCCCAACGCCGTCCTCCCCAGGCAGCGCGGAACCGGCCGCGGCGGCAGCGTGCGCGCCGCAGAAGTAACGGCACGAGCCGGTCCCTGCCGGGCCAAGCTCCGCAGCTCCGCACCGCCCGCCGCCTCCGCTGCCTCGCCCGCCCCCACCCTCGCGGCCCAGCTCAGCCCCGCCCCCAGCTCCGCCCCGCCCCGCTCCGCCCCGCCCCACGTCAATAAACTTGGAGAAACCAGAGTCTGACTCCGCCTCCTTCATACCCGCCAAGGCCCGGCTCCAGGCGCGCGCGACTCTGGCGCCAGCCGGAAGTGCGCTGCGGAAGCCGCAGGGCGGGGCCAGGCCGCGGCTCAGGCCACGCCCCTCCACGCGCACCGGCTGTTTTCCTTCCTGTGACGCTTTCTGGTGCGCCGGCCGTAGAGGTCTTTACGGTCGCGTGGCCGTGACGCGGCGGCGGGAGTAGGAGCGAGAATCAATGGTTCTCTTCCCTGGTAAGGCCTGGCGGCTGGGTGGGCGTCCAGGCCAGACCCCGGAGCCCCTGCCCGCGCCGCTGCTCCCCTCCACCCCAGCCGCGCCCCCAGACTCTCTCTCTAGTCGGCGAGGCCCCGGGCGGCAGCGTCTCCCGGGCCTGTAAGGGAGACAGACCTTCCACCCCGAGAAAGTGGAAAGCCGCTTACGTCCACTATGTACTGTCCGGATGCATATTTCATTCTTCGGATTTTTCACGTTTTGTGGCCCTCTGAAGCTTAAGGACTATTGAATTAGAAGAAAAACGCCGAGCTGGCCCTCGGTGGGCAGCACATTTGGGCTGGGGAGGGCAGAGCGTGCTTACTCCGTGTAGAGCAACCCGTTTAAAATGCAAGTTCTCAGCTTCAGGGTTAAGAGGCTACTTGTCATTTAGTCCTGTCTGACCTCCCACTCCCTGTCTTTCAGAATTTGAAGTGAAGCCAGGGTGAGGTGTTTTCTCATATGCTCGGGGCCCGGAGTTGAGAAAGGGTCGGCATGGCCAGCATCACCCAGCTCTTCGATGACCTGTGTGAGGTCCTCCTGCCTGCTGCCAAGACTCACCTGGGCCAGCGCAGTGTGAACCGGAAGAGGGCAAAGCAGAGCCTCAAGAGGGTGGCCTATAATGCTCTTTTCACAAATCTTTTTCAAGATGAGATGCATCAGCTGCAGCCTGACCTGTCAAAACTCCCAGTGAGAAACAAAATCCTCATGTTGTCCTTTGACTTGAGAGTGGGTGGCCTGGGCCCCGAGGCAGACCGTTTGGAGGAGCTTGTGGAGGAGCTTGAAACAGCCCCTTGCTGTCCGCTTGCGGAGGTGGGGTCTGTTTTGGATCTCCTGGTTCAGTTGGCAGGGAGTGGTCCCCCTCAAGTACTGCAAAGAAAACGGGGCTACTTCCTTAACAACAAGCATGTTGGGAGAAGCATTCCATATGGCGGGTATGACTGCTATGACCTGAGTATGTTTGAGATGGACATTCGGTCTTTGATCTTCAGAGAGGAATCTTTGTGCCACAGCATGATCCAGGAAACACTCCAGGTTATGGAGGCTGCCCCAGGCACTGGCCTGCCCACCGTTGGGCTCTTTTCATTTGGTGACCCTTGCAGTGACAGATTTGAGAGAGACACCCGGGTCTCGCTCTTTGGTGCCCTTGTGCACAGCCGTACTTATGACATGGATGTCCGACTGGACCTGCCCCCGGTGCCAGACAGTGCAGACCTCTCTGGACTGGCCATCAAGGTAGAGTGTTTGTTTTCTCTGCTTTTATCTCTCTGGGGATTTGGAAAATGCCTTCTTTGGCTTTTCTTTTATCATGGTAAAAGTAGCATGGCTCAAGTCCAGGTCACCTGGTAGTTGAGCTGTCTTGAGGTAGGGATGTTGGTGTGGCCTCTCTGGTGCCACCCTCCTGAGCAGGGAGGGTATTGCCCACCTGCAGGCCACGGGGCAACATGCTGCTTTTCGTCTTTTACCTAATAGAGCGTGTTAAGTCATTTCTGTACTCTAGAGTGCCTGTTTAAATTTAAGTTAATTGAAATGAAATAAAAGATTCAGTTTTTTTTTTTTTTTGGGGGGGCAGAGTCTTACTCTGTTGCCTGGGCTAGAGTGCCTTGACGTCAGCCTAGCTCATGGCAACCTCAAACTCCTGGGCTTAAAGCAATCCTCCTGCCTCTGCCTCCAAAGTAGTTGGGACTACAGGTGTGCACCACCATGCCCAGCTACTTTTTTATTTTGTATTTTTAGTTGGTCATCTAATTTATTTTTTATTTTTAGTAGAGACAGGGTCTCGCTCAGGCTAGTCTCAAACTCCTGACCTCAAGCAATCCTCCTGCCTCGGCCTCCCAGACTGCTGGGATTATAGGCGTGAGCCACTGTGCCTGACCACAAATTCAATTCCTTAGTTGCGCAAGTCACACATGGTAAAATATTTGTTCACGCTGGACATGCATTTTGACGTACTTTTCCCACCTATAATGTGGGGACTTTTTCCTACGTTATGATGTAAGTCATTACTGACATTTGTGCTTTATAAATATCGCTAAAACTGTTACTTTCAGTCATTCCATTACTATGAGATATTTAGGTTATTTCAAGATATAAATGGTGCTACACCAATTAATGTATCTTGGTGTACATTAATTTTTTTGTGTCTAATACGACTGTTTTTTAAATTAAAAGTGATCGAACTCACCAGATCTAGTATGACTTTTTATGCTGAGTTCCTCAAAATGGAATTCTCAGGTCAGAGGCATTTCCTAAAAATTTCATGGTAAGTTATATTGAGGCATGTGTGAGGAATTGGAAATTGAAAGTTTTAATAAATCATTTTGTTTAATTCCTTAAATGACTTGTTGGAGGAAAACATTGTATAGTACACACGTGCTGGGTCTTTTCCTTGGTGACCAAACATGCACAAAACAGTGCGTGTGAAGCTCCTGGGATGAGTCGTGGGCGCGGAGGAGCGGGTGGTGATGTGTCTTCCCTGTGCTCTGCAGGTTCCTCAGAGCGTGGACCAGTGGGAGGACGAAGGGTTCCAGTCGGCGTCCAATTTGACGCCGGATTCCCAGTCTGAACCCAGTGTGACCCCAGACCTGGACCTGTGGGAAGCTGCGCTGACGTACGAGCCCAGCAAGCGGAGGTGCTGGGAGCGAGTTGGATGGTGCGTAGGCCTTTCTCTGCCTTCACCTGTACCACCCCCACCCCGCGTGAGCATGGCTCTGGCACGTGGAGGGCAGTGCGTGCTCAGTGAGCCCAGGCAGCTCAGATGGGATTAGGAATCTGGAAGTTTCAGCCGGACTGGTGTACAAAATTGTCTGAGTCCCACGAGTGAAGAGACGCACAGGGAAATGACTTCCAGCCTTTAAGGAAGTTCCTGCATTGCTTTAATCTCAGCAGAGTGGTCAGTAGGCAGCTGAGCTACATCCTTACTACCAGGGCTCCCAGGTAGCCGAGGGCTGCCTAACAGGCTGTGTGGTCAGTGCCAGGAGGAAATGCTGTCTGGGCACAGGGTGCTGACAAAGGAGCCTTTTCCACATCTGGAAGAGTTGAAAGTCGCACTCTGGCTGGTGAGAGATTCTGGCTGTAGCATCCTTTGCCTGACTGGTGCTAGTAGCTTGCTCCTTGGAGTGGCCACTCACTCCCTGGGCTCATCTGGGGCCAGAGGTCTCTGCACTCAGGACCTCCCACAGTCTTTGATGTGCTGGTATCGGTCAAAAACTCCCAGAACTGGAGTCGAAGACACATTGCCCTATTGTTGGGTTGTGGAACCCCCTTTTCACATCCAATGCACTGGTGATTCTCTGGTATATCTGTTTGGGGAGTGCTGAATTAAAGAATCAGGACTGGCAGGGAGCTGAGTGCCCCCTCATGCTGCCCCCAGGGCCTGTAATGTCTCCTGGAGAGGAGCACATGCCCAGTGGGCTTTCCTGGATGTTGTCATCTACCCCCAAGTGGATCCCTCCAGGGATGCCTGGCTCCCTGCATCCCAGCACAAAGGTGTGGGCAGTTGTCCTGTTTTTCTGCCCTGTGACATGCTGCTTGGGCCTCAGTCCTGTCTTTTTGCATGTACAAAGCAAATCTGGTGGTCCTGCTCTCTGCTCACCCCTCACATGTTTAAAAACTGGCCCTACAAGTTACTGCTTTTTTCTGTAAATATTTGCTAGTGGCATTTCATTTGTTAGCTTATACTTTTCTAGGTTTAGTTTTGTGGGTCGTTGTTTAGGAGACATGATGACTCGTCAGTTCACCATCCTTGTTACCTGTTCTTAGTGCACTTAATCCTCTTCGTGTGCTCTGAAAGCACAGAGCTGACCACAGAGCTCCAGCACCGAGGAGCACCCTGGCGGTGCTTCCTACGAGGAGGACTACGGCTGACATTCCTGAGACGTTGGTGTGTGCCCGCCCGGCAGCGTGCTTAGCACAGCCAGGGCAGCTTCTGCAGGCACCCTTCCCCAGGGCCTCACAGAGCAGAGATGCTGTGGTCATCCTGGTGACAGCGGCTGTCATGGGACCTGTACAGGGCCACGTGGTGGCTGGGCCCAAGTTCACCTCTTCCATGCCTCTCCACTGCCCATTTGGTTGTAAACCTGACCTAGGACCCCTGACACTGCAGACGAGCAGGCTGAGGCATTGAGACCGAGTCTTGCTCTGTTGCCCAGGCTAGAGTGCCCTGGCGTTAGCCTAGCTCACAGCAACCTCCAACTCCTGGGCTCAAGCGATCCTCCTACCTCAGCCTCCCGAGTAGCTGGGACTACAGGCATGCACCACACTAGGCCTGGCTAATTTTTTCTATTTTTAGTAGAGACGGGGTCTTGCTCTTGCTCAGGCTGGTCTCGAACTCCTGAGCTCAAATGATCCGCCCGCCTCAGCCTCCAAGAGTGCTAGGATTACAGGCGTGAGCCACCGTGCCCGGCCTTTGGCATTTACTATTTTTGTTTTTGTTTTTTTGAGACAGAGTCTCACTCTGTTGCCTGGGCTAGAGCGCCGTGGCATCTGCCTACCTCACAGCAACCTCAAACTCCTGGGCTCAAGCAATCCTTCTGCCTCAGCCTCCCGAGTAGCTGGGACTACAGGCATGCACCACCATGCCTGGCTAATATTTTCTATATATTTTTAGCTGTCCAATTAACTTCTTTCTGTTTTTAGTAGAGACGAGGTCTCGCTCTTGCTCAGGCTGGTCTCAAACTCCTGAGCTCAAACCATCCACCCGCCTCCCAGAGTGCTAGGATTATAGGCGTGAGCCGCCACGCCCGGCCGCATTTACTGTTTTTGAATCAGTCTCTTCCTTCTGTTCATTCCAAGTTGATTCTAAGTGTTCCTTCTAAGAGAGCACACACCTGGTGCCGAGGTGTGGTCGCTGCTTCTGCTGACAGCTGTCTTCTGTCTCCCTCACAGCCCCCCTGGCCACAGAGAGGAGCCCTACCTCACAGAGGCGGGAAGGGACGCCTTCGACAGGTTCTGCAGGCTGCGCCAAGGGGAGCTGCAGCTGCTCAGCGGGGGCCTCCTGCAGGCCCCGCAGCCCGTGCTGGTGAAGGAGTGTGAGCTGGTGAAGGATGCGCTGAATGTCCTGATCGGGGTCATGTCCGCCACATTTTCCCTCTCCCAGGTGAGAAGTGCTCTCTTCTAGCCTTGGGGCCCGCCCTCCGCCAGTCCCTTCGTGGGGCATAGTGAGGCAGTTATCCCATTTCCATTCTCAAAAGTGTCAATTTATTAACGTCCTTTAAAAAACTGAACAAGAGGAAGATGCCTATTGGTATCAGTGAAACAGCAGAAACGCACGTCCGTTTCCAGTCCCGTCCTGGAGAAGTGCTGCGGTGCCTTCCGAGCCTTCTCAGTGCTCCAGAGCAATGCGGGTGCCTTCAGGAGCACCTGCCTCGAGGAAGAGTGTCACACGATTTGGGGACTCCGTCACCGCTCTTCTCACGTAACCATGGATGTCTCCTGGCCAGCGTGCTGGGGCTCGCGGGTTCCGGGCGGGAGCTGTGCTTCATCCAGCCCTCTTGCTGGGCGCTTGAGGAGTAAATGAATATATTTAGAAGAACGAAGTCTTGTTCTGCAGTTTTTTTCTTTCTTATAAATGCTTATCCTCTTTTTGTATCTTAAGTGTTCTTTTGTGGTGGCTTCTCAGACTTGAGTGTGTACCAGAAGAATATGCAGCAGTTGGCCCAGGTGCTCACGAGCAAGAGCCTCAGGTGATGCAGGTGCTGTTGCCCAGGGCACCTGTTCCAGAACCCCACTTTCATGGCTCCTAGCACTCTGTTGCGAGAACAGCCTCAATGTGTGGAATCAACTTTCTCCCTCTCTGTCTCTGTCTCACCCCACCTCTCTCTTTTTTATTGTGGTAAAATACACATAAAATTGACCATATTTTTATCCTACCCCCTTTTTTTTAAGGCAGAGTCTTAGTCGGCCCAGGTAGAGGGCAGTAGTGTCACCATAGCTCACTGCAACCTCAAACTCCTGGGCTTAAATGATTCTCCTGCTTGGGCCTCCCAGAGCACTAGGAAACAGGTGTGAGCCACCGTGCCCGGCCTACAATCTACCATCTTAACCATTTTTGAGTGTTTAGTTCTGTGATATTA
>CAUYPO010081856.1:0-13815 GCA_963574435.1 Cheirogaleus major | reverse complement strand
GGCCTTAGTGCCATTTTTGCTCCCACTCAACAAATAGTTTCCTTTGGCAAAGACGTCTTATTTTAAGGATAGGATCCAAATTCAAAGACACTCTCTTGAACACAACAGGGTAACTAATCTGAACATCCAGATAACCTCTGAATTTCATTGTCCCTGCTTACTTTTATTGTCACTCAAATACATTCCCCCTCACCATGTACATAGGACCCATGACAAGGTACAGGGGTTCAGCGATAGATAATAAGAATAGTCAGGAATGATTGGTACACCTGAAATTGTTGTCAATGAGGTCTAACAATACTGTTTCACTTGCTGTTTGTCAAGTCACAGTGTAAACAAATCAGTCAAGACCACTCTAATCTATTAGGCCATTTCAAATTTTATCCAAATGAAGCAATGTTCTACATGTTAGTATCTTTTTATGTTTTTAGAATGAGTAGAAACATATGTCAGCTTTTAACTAAAACAATTAACAAGATCCCCAGATTTATCCCTAGGGATCCATAGATTTAAGACATCTCTAGATTTAAGATATCCTTGCTGATAAAAAGAAGACATATTATACAAGTCAGATTTAAAGGAAGTCTGTTGACAATTATGCATTCTAACTATGGTATCATTGTCCACATGATCCAGAACCAGCTGTAACAGTGGAACATCAAAATGAAATACTGTAAAATAAACAGGTCCATGACCTTCATGAGTATGAGAAGCACAGCTAATAAAAAAACCTACTACTACCTATTCCCCAGAACAGCCAAGGTTAGCTTAAAAAAACAGAAATCAAGACAATGTGATTTCTGATCACACTTAGAATAAACTCCAAATTCACAAAGACTTATAGGCCTACTTGCTTCTCTGACTCCACCTTATAGCAGGTCTTCCTTCTATTCTACTCATTAGGTTATAATGACATAAAGCAATGTACCCTTTAGGAAGACACAAGTTAGATGAGTAAAAAAGCGAAGTCTATGCACACTATGACTAAACTAACCTTCTTAATACTATCAGGAAAGAAACAGCAGGTACTTGTAAGGAAAACGAGTTTCACACACAAATCCCCAACTTTGTCATTCATAAATAAAAATCCATTCCAGAAACAGTCAAGTATGTACCAGTGGGATCTTCAAGATATGGGCATCTGGGTCTCTAAATAAATGCCATAACTCAGCACCAGCACTATTTTATATATTTAATAATTATTGTCACACTGGAACCTCCTCTGAAATTACAAATGCATATGTCTACTTTAACATGCAATGCCTGTGAGGTTTAATCTGGAAAAGCTCCAAGTTACTTAGAAGTTTGTTAGATTACTCACAATGGTCACTTAGCTACATGATTCTACAAAATAAATACAAAAGTAACTGTACCAAACACCACATATAAGGTAGCTTCCAGTTACGCTATCCCTTTCTAAGAAATTCTCAAAGCACATCCCCTTCTGAAAGGCTTACGTACATAAGGCCAAGAAGAATTTCCAAGCTTGTTTATACAAATCCCCTCCTTTCCCTTCCCTCCCTCACTCTTACCATAGCTAATTAAACTGCTGATGTATCCCTGACCAGAGGACAGCATTAATAGGCTGGCTGATGACCCATGAAGTGGCAAGTGGCCTCATATAAACACTATGTTCCCCTCCCCCAGATACCCTATGCTGGATAGTGATTAACAGACTCAGTAAAATCCTCAAATGAGCTCTGAGTGTGAAACAAAGGAAGAGAGAGACTCTAAGACAACCACAAACAAAAGATATAAGCAAAAGCCATAAAATAGTATAAATTATGAGTAAGCAGAAGCTAGTCAGTCTTAGTAAAAATGGAGTAACTGGGTGTCCACTTTGACACAGCATTAGAAAAGGAAAGGACAGGTGTTGCCTGCTGAGGTGATGGGACAACCAACTTCCCTGGGCTGCATTTTATCCTATGCAGTACATCCCAATTCCCCTAGAGACCTTCTGAAATGGTTTCCTGTTCTTAATGTTCCCATGGAGCTTTTCCATAATCTCTATAACGTGAGTCTGTCTCTACTTCTTAGCACACGATGCTCTTTGATTTTTCCTCTAAACCTATTCTTTTCCTTGTCTTCCCAACTCAGTATGACACATCCAGTTATTTAAGCTAAATATCTGAGACGGTTTTTAAAAAAATTTTTATTATGGATATTTTCAAACATTAATAAAGAGAATGGTACCTATTATTCATCTTTTGGCAGTATCAACTTTTGCCAATAATGTTTTATATATTCCACATAACCACACCCTTCAGAGAAGTTATTATTGGTTTTTCTCTTTTTTCTCATCCCTCACAACCAACTCACTGGAAAGTCTTATTATCTCCAAAACTTATCTGGAATCCATACACTTGCCTTTTCTTTCCTTTTCTTTTTTGAGACAGAGTCTCACTCTGTTGCCCAGACTGGAGTGCAATGGCATTATCACAGCTCACTGTAACCCTGAACTCCTGGGCTTAAGTGACTCTCCTGCCTTAGCCTCCTGAGCAGTTGGGACTACAGGTACATGCCACCACACTCAGCTAATTTTTAAATTTTTTGTAGAGATGGGGTCTTGCAATGTTGCTCAGGCTGGTCTCAAAAACTCCTGACCTCAACCAATCCTCTGATCTCACCCTCCCAAATTATTGGGACTACAGTTGTGAGCCACCATGCCCAGCCGTTTCTCATTTTCATTAATACTGATATACCTTAATCAAAGCCACCATCATCTCTCAACTAAACTACTACAACAGCCTCCTAATTAGTCTCCCTGTTTCTGCTTTTGCTATAGCGTAGCCACAGTGAGTTATAGAAGTCAGAAATCAGGTAAGTGGTTTTCCATTGGATTTAGAATAAACCTCAAATTCACAAAGCTTGCCATCATCAGGCCTGCTTACTTCTTTGACCCCATCTTGTAGCAGTCTCAGTCCTGCCTTGCCACATTGGCCTTCTTTAACATTCCTTCAAACTCCAAGCTCATTCCTGCCTTATGGCCTTTGCATTAGCTGTTGCCCTAGCCTAGAATGCTCTTTGTCAGATCTTCACCTTACTGACTCCATGTGCTTTTAGATCTCACCTTAAATGTCACATTGTTACTGAAAGTTCAGCACTTGTTCCTTGAGGCCCCATCAGAAGAAGAAGGGCAAGTGGTTTTAGGAGAAGGAGAGGGAGGTTTATTATTAATAATTTGCTGGCAAATGAGGAGGATGGAGACTTTCATCTTAACGTGTCATTGTCCTAACTATAGCAGTAATACAGAGCTTTTAAAGGGAGGGCTTTCAGCTTCAGCCTATTGCTGTTTCATTATAGTTGATGGTTCTGATCCATCCCATCTCCAGAGAGGACAATCTCGTGACCTCTGTCTGGACACTTCCATTGAGCCATCTCTTGTGGTACAAAAAACAAAGGGCACTCTCCCGCCCCTCTGATTACTGGCCTAGAGAAGGGATGTAAGTCTTAATTCCCAAAAAGAGTGGGAGTAGTTTTAAAGAGACAACTCATAAAACATTTTACCTGTTTTCAGGCTGTTCCCTCTGTTACAAAGTCTTCTGAGAAGCTTTCCTTGACCACCCATTCTACAATAGTCACTTGATCACTTGCTATCACATCACCAGCTGACTTTCTGTGTACCTATTACCACCATTTGATACTTTTCATCTTTCTTTCTTTTTTATTTCTCTCCTCATTTGAGTGTATAGTCCTGGAAACAGAACTAGAAGACCTACATAGTATATATGTTCATTCTTTCTTTAAAAAAAAAAACAAAAAAACTGATTTTGTTCAGGTATCAACTCCTCCTCTGTCCAGCCATGGGCCACAGGAAAAGCTGATCCCCTTATCTTCCAACTCCATGGAATGGTATATTGAAAACTAAAAATCTCATATCCCTTGGCAGTGGTTAGTTCAGAAATGAGCATGCAGCCTTATTCTGGCCAAAAAGATAGAAGACAAAGTTTAGTAGAGGCATCTAAAAAAGTAGTTCCCTACTCCTAAAAGAGTTATGAAAACCCCAATTCTTTTTCTCTCTCTGGTATTTAATGAAGAAACTCATTGCCACAATACCTCTGTGAAAGACTTAAGATGAAGCCAACATGGCATTAACAAAGTGGGCAAAAGGAAAGAACTTGATTAACATAGTTGAATCAGCTGATCAACCAACTCAGGAGCCCACCCTATCTCTGTACTCCTTCTATGTGAGGTAATAAATGTTCTTGTTATTTAAGCCAGTTTAAGTTAGATTTTCTATTAGTCACAGGTGAAAATAGACTAACACACAGGGCTTTCATCTACCTTGTTCATTGCTATATTCCTAGCACCTAGAAAAATGCTTAGAATATGGTGGGCACAACAAATATTTGTTGTATGAATAGTGAAAGAGTCTGAAAAGAATAACTTAGGAGGATAAAGAATCCTAAGATAACTATTCTCCATTTAGCCCACTGCTGTGGTTTGAATGTGTTCCCCTAAAAGCATGTGTTGGAAACTTAATCCTCAATGCAAGTGTTGGCAGGTGGGACCTAATGAGAGGTGATTAGGCCATGAGGGCACAGAAAATGGATTAATGCCATTATTGAGGGAGTGGGTTCAGTATTTTGGGAGTAAGTTCATTATAAAAGGGGGAGTTTGGCCCCTTCTCTTTCACTCTCTCTCTTTCTCCCCTTTTTTCTCTCCCTCTTTCCTGCCCTCTGCCATATTATATGGTAGCAAAAAAGCCCTTAACATATGCTGGCCCCTTAATCTTGGACTTCCCAGCCTCCAGAACCGTGAGCCAAAAAATTTCTGTTCACTATAAACTACCCAGTCTCTGGTATTCTGTTATACCAGCTCAAAACAGAATAAGACACCCACTTAGCTATAAAGTCACTAACTTCCTTAAGAACAGGCATCTAGTTAAGTACTATTAAGAAAGCACAAAAATGTTCTTGACATAGATTTTAAAACATCAACCTAATGCTGAACTATGTCACCATTATTACAGAAGGAAAATGCCACTATCAAAAAACATGTATACATTTATAAAGACTTACAGGTTCTTGGGGTTCTGTTTCTTCCCATGCTCCCCAACCATCATCTTCCCAGTTTGTTGATTTACCTATTTTAAAGAAGATGAAGAATGTTTATATGAAATATACAGCTTAAATACTTTTCAAACATTTTCTCTAAACATAAGAGAAACAATCCCTAAACATAAGAGAAATGTATAATGCTGATGTTAAGAAAGAAACAATGGTAAACTGTGTTATATCAGGATTTTGCGTTATATAATAACAATCAGGAAACATCTGAACTACTAAATATCTAAATCTGTGTATTAGTAAAATTGTATGCAAGTTATTTGGATCTTAAGATATTGGACAGCAAAAGTCCATCCACATTTAAATCGAACTACAAAGGTCACTGTAAAAAAAATCTAAAAAGGACAAATGTTTATTACTAAAGACATTAGACAAATATAAACAATGACAGACATTTCTAAAATTTCACATAGATCCCTTAAAAATGACTCATTTTATCTATTTTTTTGTACTTCAAAAGATGCAAAAAAGACTTGTTTTTTGATAAGACAAGGTCTCAATGAAAAAGAAACTGAATTTGGGAACCAAGACAAGCCTACTCTTCTGCTATTCTGTGATTTTTTTTTTTTTTACACATGAGAAGATAATCAATAAACAATGCAACAAGGAATTAAAAAGCCCAGACAGGTTTATTGATTATGACACCTTACATGGTTCATGTTACTTGTTTTTATATGGTCATTTTTGAATATATCAAAAGCAAAAGAATAAAGCTATCACTTTTTTAAGCAACTACTCTTTTTTTTTTTTTTTTAGACAGAGTCTTGCTCTGTCGCCTAGCCAGAGTGCAGTGGCGTCATCATAGCACACTGCACCTTAAACTCCTGGACTCAGGCAATCCTCCTGTTTCAGCCTCCCTAGAAGTTGTGACTACAGGTAGGCGCCACCACTCCCAGCTAATTTTTTCTATTTTTAGTAGAGACAGGGTCTTGCTCTTGCTCAGGGTGGTCTCAAACTCCTAACCTCAAGCAATCCTCCTGCCTCGGCCTCCCAGAGTGCTAGGATTACAGGCTTGAGCCATCGCATTGGCCTTGAGCAACTACTTTAAGACAAGCATTAGATACTGTGCATGAATTACCCAAAATTAAATTTAAAAATTGATAAAGTTCAAATAAAACTTCGGGCCCCAGAATCAGACTGTTGAAGTTTTATTTGAACTTTTATCAATTTTTAAATTTAATTTGAGGAAATGCATACATAAAACATCTAATGCTTGTTTAAATCCTGGATCAAGCACTTCAGAGCTCTGTGACCTAGGGCAAGTTACCCTGTCTCGAAAAGATAGCTGTAAGTTCTCTAATCATAAAAGCATAGACAACAACAGTATCCACCTCTAGCAGGACTGCTGTAAGGATTTAAATCAGATGGCATACTAAAGTCCTCAGTGCCTAACACATATAAGTTCTTAATGCTAGTCATCAAAATTTAGCTTATGGTACTTAAGCAATTAGCTTTAAAATTCTGGGGGAAAATCAGTTTAAAAGATGGGAGTGAGTGATCCTGATGGCTTACAATAGTAAGGAAGCAAACAGAACTTTCACTTATATACAAGGTTTTAAAAGTTGCTAAAATCAATTACATATAGATGATAAAAAAAATTGTTACAGTCTGGTATTTGGAATCATTGCTCAATTAACTTTGTGGTAATAGTCTAATCTTCAGCATTTAAGTGCCAAATAATTACTTCCTAATATGCAAAGCACATTGCTAGGCATATATTAAGTCCTAAAATAGAACTATCATTTGATTAACACTGTACATTTATAGAAGATTTCCATATACAAGTCAATTAACAACTTAACAAATGCCAAATCTTGTAGTAGGAGATGAGAAAAATACAAACATACTCCTCGCCCTTAAAGAATTCATGACCTAGTGTAGAAGACAGACAACCATGTAATTATAATACATGGTGAGTGCTGTAATCTACTACTATGGGAACTTGGATGAGGGAGTGAGAAAAATGAAAAAAAAAAAAAATAGTACAGAGTATTCTTAAACTAAGTCTTTAAAAAGTAGCTAGGAATTTTTCAAATATGCTCAGAAAAAGGTCAATATGAATTTGGACTCAGTGACACAGTGAGGCTTAAGTTCAGGTCTACCTGAGTTCCAAAGGCCATGCTCTTAAGTACTATGCTATACTTACTCCTGCTATGGTTCATGAAGAAGGATAAGATTAAGGAACAGTGAGGTTTACAGTTAAGGTCATAAGAGAGTCAGAAAGTCCTTGTTTTAAAATAGAAACATTCCTTTGATATTGAGATTTAGTTTTTTTGTTTCATTTTGTTTTGTTTTTTACCTTGGAAAATTACAGTTTATTCTTTGGCAAGTAGGCAATCTCTTTCTTTTGCTAATTTTTCCACTGCACCAAAAGCAGTCTTATTGTGGGCTGATGGCAGGTTATTAGGCCATCCCATTTACAGTTTCAGAATATGTACAGTCTTTTGTATTAGAATGCAAAGTACCTAGAAAAGCTCATCACTTAAGTTCATAATTCATTAAAAATTGCTATAAAAATAATGTATATATCAAATTACCACAGCCTCAAAAAGACCACATAGAATTTAAAGCCCTTTAGGAAGGTCATCCAATCATTCATTCACTCATTCAATAAAAACAGCATCTTTTATGTGTTGGCACTGTGCTAAGTGCTGGAGATAAGTAAACAAGGCTTGGAAGAGCTTTGTGCACATAACCTCTGTCGAATGCTGCACAAAACTATTTTAAAAGTGTCATTTCTCCTCCATGTTGGTATAAAAAGTACCTGACTCAATTCAGAGTGACTCATACAATCAAACGGGAGACAGCAGTAATTTGGATTTTCTACCTCTGCAGATACCTACTATCTCTTTATGCCACAATTCAAAACATCCAAGAAAAGACCTTGATAAATACATTATACAAAATAATCGTGTTCATGAGGGTTTCTCAATGTCCATGACTGGAGAGTTTCTATCAACAACAGGGAAAGAAAATTTAATTGGGCATCTCCCACTATCATAGGAATACATTTTACCAAAGAAGTCAGGATATAAACAGAGGTTAAAGGAAGATGAAACAGCACTATTATTCAGGTGGGGTAAAAATATTTTTTGTAGGTTGTTCTAAAATCTTGTCTATTTATAATACAAGTGAGAATGCTTTCCAAATTTGAGTCAACTTAAAAATGGGAAACATTTTATCAATTGGGCACTACCCTTAAGGCTATTTCTACTCAGTGCCAATGGTTTAAATTTTGTGGCCTTTTCAGTTCTGTTGAAAATCATTTGAAAGGGTTTTGCAAGCTGCTAGTTGACAGCTATTGTCAGCTGTTAAAAAGTGTTAGAATCCCAGAACTTCACCAGTGTTATTTCTTATGTCTTCAAATTATGAAAGCAAGCCAAGCACATTCTTTAGGAAAGAAAAAAGATGGTTTATGTTGAAAAAATAGCTGATAAATGTCTAATATAAAGTTGCCATTCATGTAAATAATCTTATTCAGGCACAGTTATTCCTTCCAGTAATCTTCTACGGATAATGATGTCAATTGACATCATTAGCAGTGTTTTTTAATTGATCATTGATTAAGGTTTGGGTAACCAAAGCAATGTTTAACATAAATTTGAGAACTATGCACTGTTTTATGTTAATATGGAACATAACTCTTAAGACCTTGAGATCTGTAAATTCTATGTCATCATGAAAAAAATAAGACTAATTTGTTCAATTTATTATCAATTACTATGAAGAAAAGCTAAAAATAGTTCATCATCATTCTCTAAAGAGAATAAAGAGATCAATATCTCCTGTAGGCCAGGGTAATTTGAAAGTCCTAAACCCTGGAATAACTTAAGAGGCAAGTGAGTTTAACAAACTGTATCATTCATAGAATAAGGACACCAAGACAGCCAGTTTCTTAAGATGGTTTGGGGGTGCAGTATAAAGGTTCGAAACACTCCACCAATCACCAAACCACACAGTCAGAGCTATGAGCACTCATTTTAGTCAAAGGCTAGACTATAAATTATAAAATAATTTAAATTTTTTTCTTATTAAGTAGCAACTGTCCAATCTCTAAAAACCAATTCTTTAAATGACTCTGTCATCAACTGCCTATTTCTTTCATTTTATTGAAGTCCAATCCAGCAAAATTGATCAGAAAATGGCATTCCACATTCATTGCCTTCATAAAAGCAGAGTTACAGTCTCCTGCAGATCCCCTTGATAGGTAGCCTTAAAACCTTCACAAGGGAGAAATTAATAAGTTAGGGATGACTGAAGTTTAATAGATGACTCCACTGTCAGAGATTCTGTTTTAGGTCTGCAGTGGGTCCAGGAATCTGCATTTAACAACTTTCCTCACCCCACAAATCTGAAGCAGATGGTGTATACATGGATCATGCTCTAAAGAATACCAACTTCAAGGATAAACTTAAGTGCCAGTCTAATTTGATCCTAAATATTTTTTTTTCCTTTGCCTGTCACCACTCTTCTCTCACTCCAGCTGGACTGTTCACTCACTGGTACAGTCTTTAACACTATCTAATAGAAATATAATGGGAGATATCTATGTAACTTTAAATTAACTAGTAGTAGCCACATTAAAAAAATAAAAACAGGTGAAATTAACCTTAATATATTTTAACATAATATAGCCAGAATATTACCTTTTCAATATGCAATCAACATAAAATTATTTGTGAGATATTTTAGCCTTTTTTCATATTAAGTCTTCAGAATTCATTATGTTTTACACTTACAGCACATCACAATTTGTCCTAGTAACATTCTAAGTACTCAAAAGCAAATGTGGCTAGTGTCTACAGTATAAGACAGCACAGGTTTAGAACAACAGTTAGGCCTCTGGTGTCAGGTTGCCTGGGTTGGATGCCCAGTTTTATCACTAAAGAGTTATATGACCTTAGTCAATTTATTTAATTTCTTACTGCCTCAGTTTCATCTTTAGCAAAATGGAGTTAAAAATTGTTTCTATCTCATACAGAGTTGTTATAGTTAAAATATGCAGGACACCAGGGACAGTGCTTGGCATGTAAACACTCTGTTATAATATAAAATTATCACTCTCCAAATACAACATTTTCATTCTCATTCTCTGCCTTTGCCTAATACCTGTCAACTAAATGCCTTTCCACTTCATGCTACCTCCCAAATCTGGTTTCTCCTCCAGGATTCCGATTAATTCTTCATGAAGTTTGCTTGTGTCTATCAATGATCTTTCCCTCTTGTGAAACTACAGCATTTGATCACGTTTCTTATTCAGAACTTAATTATATACTGCTTTGGGTCATTTGTTGCACTGTCAGTTATCTTGTAATTATCCGATTTGGCATGAATGTACACCTTGTCTACACAACTATTAAGCTCTTGGAGGGCAGGGAATATGTATCCTACGTGTGCGCACACACATATATCTACATACATATAAATATTTTCAAAAGCATAAGTTCTTAATAAATATTTGCTGAATAGTCTTTGAAAAACGACATTCTTACCCAAATGCTTCCTTATATACTCCCATAAAAGCAGCTGGATTTAAACTAATACTTTTAAATATAATGAACAAATCAGCTGTTGATTCTAAACCTTTTGTATTTCAACAGAAATATGAAGACAAAAACAAGAAATACAAAACAAGTTCATTTTTATAAAGTTTATAGAGACTTCACATACATGATCAAAATAATTTTTTTCAAATAACTTTCCTATGTATTATAATAAAATTGATAATTCTCTTCTTTTCCATTCCATTTTAACTAGTGAGACAAAATAATTAAAAAGTACCAATTTCTAGCTTTAGTTTTGATTAAGAAATAAGAAAAATATGCTATTTTGTTCTAAATTCAAGTCTAAGTGACAAAATTTGATTACATAAGATCCTCTAGAAATCTAGTTCAGAGTAGATGGTTTGATATGAATTAAAGGATCTTCATATATATATATATATATATATATATATATTTTTTTTTTTTTTTTTTTTAGAAAAGAGTCTAACTCTGTTGCCCCGGCTAGAGTGCTGTGGCGTCAGTCTAGCTCACAGCAACCTCAAACTCCTGGGCTCAAGCAATCCTTCTGCCTTAGCCTCTCAAGTAGCTGGGACTACAGGCATGTACCACCATGCCCAGCTCATTTTCTCTCTATATATTTTTAGTTGGCCAATTAATTTCTTTCTATTTATAGTAGAGACGGGGTCTTGTTCTTGCTCAGGCTGGTCTCCAACTCCTGACCTTGAGCGATCTTCCTGCCTCAGCCTCCCAGAGTGCTAGGATTACAGGCGTGAGCCACCGCGCCTGGCCTAAAGGATCTTTATATTTCATACATACACATGCATGCACATGTGCACAGAAACACAATGTATATTTCAACATTTCAAAACAAAACCTGTATCATTACTAACAAAAATTCCTGCATAAATGATGAAAAGCCAGCAGGGCATGGTGGCTCACACTGGTATTCTAGCATTTTGGGAGGCCACAGCAGGATGATTGCTTTAGGCCAGGAGTTAGAGACCAGCCTGAGCAACAGAGCAAGATCCTCATCTCTACAAAAATAAATTAGCCAGGCGTAGTAGCACACACCTATAGTCTCAGCTACTTGGGAGGCTGAGGCAGGAGGATCACTGGAGCCCAGGAGTTCAAGGTTGCAGTAAGCTATGATCACATCACTGCACTCCAGATTGGGCAACAGAGCAAGATTCCATTTCTTAAAATAAATAAATAAATAAATAATGAAAAGCCAATTTGCTCATTCAATTACATGTGACTTTCAACAACCTAGTTTTTTGATAGAGGTAGGAAAAAAAATTACAAAAGGCCAATAAGTTCCCAAATAAACATCATAGCATTTTGAAGAAGAAAAAAACATCTCATCATTCTCAAGTTATACCTGTACTCTATTATGCAAATATTCTTTTTGCCAACAGTGAATAAAACCGGATACACTATAAAAAAGCTCAAAAATAGCAAATATTTCCTTTTAGAGAAATTTAAAAATAGATGATGAGAATGCTTCTCAGGTCTTATTACTTCCATGCTATGATTCACATCCACGTGTTGCTCCTAAAGCATTCATTTTACAACTGTATTACATCAGGACATCATTTCAGCTGTAAGCAAAATATTAAATATTTTAAAGATTCATGTTTTAACTGAGCTTTCTCAGCTCATTTCCTGTATGACCTATTGATAAAATGGCATTTCTGGGTATATAAGACATTTCTACTTAGTTTTAAATCTTTTGTCATTTTTTTCCTAGTCTTAAGGGATGAACTTCCTTTAAAATGTACTCTTTTCACATTCTTTCAAATTCACAGAAAATCAAGTACTGCACTGAGGATTCATTTTGAGTCTCTCAAGAGTCTGCCCATTTAAAATATTCTGTTTGTCCAACTCAGTCACTGAAATTATCCTTCACTTGTGTTTATTACATCTTGAACCATACCTTCTAAGTTAAATTAATAAGCTAATCTCAACCGATTTATATGATATGAAGAGAAATAAAGAAGATCAAGATCAAGTTGTAAATAGTAAAAAAAAGAAAAAAAAAAGCAAATACCTCCTCATTGATTAGTAATCTGACTTTTCAATCCTTAACTTTTTCATATCCATTACTTAACAGGACTAATTGGTAACACAATTATAAACCCTTGTTCTTACCCTTATCAAGTTAAATGTTTTACCTGAATTAATAAAACCAATGTTTTCAAAATGTAACCACAAAAATTTAGAGATTTTTTCCCTGAAGATATTAGATTATACTAGTATTAAAAAAAACTTGTATCTCTCACTTGATAAATGAAACCTTCAAACCAGAGAGAAAATGCATTTTATTCAACCATCAAAAAAATTATAGATATCTTATTTAGAGGTATTTCTATGAATGAATTATTCTACCAACAAAAGCTTAAGAAACTCAACTTCTGCTTTTCTCAGCTCTATTTAATTCCCAAAATGCATTATTCTAATTTGTTTCTGAACAGTCTGTATTCATAAACTGAGTGTGTTTTTCATTTAACAAGGACCTGAAGCTAGACAGGAAATTGAATTCTAGAAGTGGACAATTAATTTGACAGTATTTGCTTTTTCCAAAATGAGTGTGTCAAGATCAAAAACTAAAAGAGAAACTGAAACCCATTAAACATTAGGAAAAGGAAAACTTAATTTCTGTGGTCTAATAAAAGATCTTAGCATACAAGCAAATTCATTTCCGTTCTTTTGAAATAAGTAAAAAGAGAATGTACTTGTTTCTATAAAAAGTAAGAACCTCTAGAACCTATGACTTGTAATTCAAGGAGTTCCACAAATTTATTCGGCTATTCTTGGCCAAAGGAAGGAAAGCATCACACAGCAGTACAAAGTAAAAAAAAAAAAGTCTAAAGAAGTTGCTTCTTAACTTTCCATGCCTCAGAATTATTTAATATTAACCTTTTTCTATTTCTAGGTAAATGGAAAATGGGAAAATAAATTTTGTACTAGCATATTCCTCTCAGCACATAAAAATATGTAGCACTCTAAAATAAGGTCATCCTGTTTTCAACAAGCATTTCTTTCGAGCCATTGTGTGTGTTTAAATCAGGCTAGATCTTTTAGATCCTTTTCAGTTCTAGAATTTTAATGACTCCTGTTCTCAAATATGTAACCCCCTTATATAATAAAAACATACATTCTGATAGTTAATTCACAAAATGACTTAACTGAAAATATCTGAAAGCAGAAATACAGTATATCCTCTTGCCCTTAGGTAAGACTGC
>CAUYPO010081852.1:0-19163 GCA_963574435.1 Cheirogaleus major | reverse complement strand
GGTCTGTGCGCACGGAGGGGCCCGAGGGAGTTGGGAGCCTGGTGCCGCGTCCGCTACAGGCTCACCGCTCAATGGCGGTGGCCGTCTCTGGACTGGTGTCCGCAGGTCTCTCCAACCGCTGGGGAGCCCGCCAGCAGTCCGAGATGCAAGGGAGGGGGAAGTTAACTGCTCCACCTACCCTTGCCGCTGGTCTCCAGACTGCTCGCTCCGGAGGTCTCTCCTTCCAGTTCTCCTCCGCAACCTCCTCCTGTGGAGTCTCCTGTAGTCTCTGGCACTCCTCCTTCCGACCCCCGTCCGATGTATGGTCGTTTGTTTGCTTCTTTCTTTTAATATCTTCTAGAAGCTGTCTTTTTTGCAGAGGCACTCTGTCTGGCAGTGTTTCTTGTCCGCCATCTTGCTCTGCCCCCCCCTCTACTTTTCAAAAAGAATCCTCCATTCCAGCCACATTAGCCTTCTCACGATGGCCTTGATTATATCATGTCATTCCTCCTCTGTGGACTGGCTCTCTGTTCTTCCAGCCTGGAATATCCTCTCTGCTCCCTCCCAACTGTCCACAGCTACCCGTCATTCTAGACTCAGGACAAGTCCAATCAATCCCCCCTTTGATACTGGCTTCCATCTCTTTATTTTCAATGTCTGGATGTAAGGAATTATGCAATTAATACTTGTTGAGTGTACAACTGGGTATATTTGCAACACAGGACAACAACCAGCATTTCAAACAGGGTTTGGGCTTAAATTTTATCTCAAAACCTACCTGGTAAACTCCTTCCCAAGTGTGGTAGACAAGTCCAATTGGAAGTGGGCTTGGGGAAAAAGGCCAGTCTTTTCCCTTTCCCCATTGCTGAATCAGCATAGTATGTAAGCTTACTTTTCAAACTATTAATTAGATGAGCAATAATCTGGAACCATATGAAAACTTGAAAGGACTGTCTTCACTGTTGGAAGAAACAACAGCAAGCAAAACCATAATCAGACCAAATAACTTCTCAGCAGTGGCATTTTGAGGCCAAGCACAGTTGGAAAACAACAAAGGAAAATAAGAAAATGCATCAAGGAGGCAGCAATCGACTTTTCCAATTTCCAGTCAAGGTAGATTGATGCTGCTGATAGTGAGTTCTCTTTGGTGATTTACACCCTCAGTGCATAAATATTAGTTTGCATTGCTCAGTACTAAGAAAATTTCTAAAAATATATATTGAATATATCTCCTCTAAACTAGAATATAACCTTCTCAAGAAGAAGGACTTTACATATTTTTCGAATTTCTATCTTCATAGCATTTTGAAGTTCTTCCACCAGCAATTGCTGAAAGTCAGAATGAGACACTTTCCATACACCTATGATATAGTAGAGGACATCTACTTGATTACGGTTTTTGGCCTGAAGACTATATTTAGGGAATACTGCTTTTTAATAGAATGAAAACCTTACTCAAACAGAAAGACAGGAAGGCAAAAAAACAGGGCATAAATTCCAGAAAAAAATATTTAGAGAAAGTATAATATTAACAAAACTTCAGCTTTCAGGGTAAATATTCAAAAGATCATAAATATCAAATAAGATTGAAAAGGAGTTCAAGTACTTTAGGAATAAGTATAAATTAAAACCTGGATTATGGAGAGCAATATGGTCACTGAGAATACTGTTTTGGAGGTAATACAGGGAAAGAACACCAGTGAAGAGCAAACATTTAGGAGTGGTCCCTGTTCTCAATATATTTGCAGTTGAAATGAACAGTTTAAGCACACACACAGAAAACAAAACCCACTGCCTTATCAGTGCCATTAAAACCCAGAATAAAGAATGTTAACTCTTCTCTTTTGGATTTTTCATAATTAAGTGGGGCTCATCATAGAGGAGATTAATTTGGAACCCTGTTTTAAAGGAGGACTGAAGATCAAGGATAGTACAAAATTGGGTGAATTTCAGGCAAAAGTCATAAAAAGTTATAGTATACAAAGGAGAAAGGAAAGCACTAATAACTTATATATGCGGAAGGCCAAAAAGTAGTATAGTACTCTTTTATAGTATGGTAAGTGACAGGCGAGAGGAACATAAGGAAGAGAGTGGCTGAGGGGTGGTACTTACTGGTGGAGGGATCAGGGTGAGCTGAGCTGAGGAGTTCTGAATTTAGGAGGGAAAAGCAGGTCCTGTCACGGTTTACTGAGATGTGTCAGTTTATGAAAATGATACTCATAAGAAAATTATTGTATGCCTTCTGGTAGATGGTATTGCAAGAGAGTAACTTCAGGGAGACCCGGTGCTACGGTCTGAATGTTTGGGTCTCCCCCAAATTCATACATTGACACCCTAAACCCTAGGGAGATGGTATTGGAGGTGGGGCCTTTGGGAGGCGATCAGGTCATGAGGGTCCTTCTTCCACGTGAGGACACAGCAAAAAGACCATGAACCAGAAAGAGGCCCACACCAGACACTGAACTTGTTGCTGCCTAGATCCTGAACTTCCAGCCTCTGAAACTGTGAGGAGTAAATTTCTGCTGTTTATAAGCTATCCCACCCATGGGTATTTTGTTATGACAGCCTCAGTGGACTAGGGCATCGGGTTTAGAGGGACTCTTCCAGGAGAGAGAAGGAACGAGGACCAAGTGGTAGGAGAGAAAGGGGATGAGGAGGAGGCAGAGGTGCCCTAGAGTGAGCATGACCAAAACTTCGTGGCCAGAGCGTTTCTTTATTTTTTTTTAGTCAGAGTCTCATTCTGTTGCCTGGGTGCCATGGCGTCAGCCTAGCTCACAGCAACCTCCAACTCCTGGGCTCAAGTGATCCTCCTGCCTCAGCCTCCTGAGTAGCTGGGATTACAGGCATGCGCCACCATGCCCGGCTAAATTTTTATATATATATATATATATATATATATATATATATATGGAGGTATGTTTAGTTGGTATTCTAATTTCTCTCAATTTTTTTTTTTTTTTTAGTAGAGACAGTGACTCACTCTTGCTCAGGCTGGTCTTTTTTTTTTTGAGACAGAGTCTCATTCTGCTGGGGCTAGCATGCCGTGGTGTCAGCCTAGCTCACAGCAACCTCAAACTCCTGGGCTCAAGCAATCCTCCTGCCTCAGCCTCCCGAGTAGCTGGGACTACAGGCATGCACCACCATGCCTGGCTATTTTTTATATATATATATATATATTTTTAGTTGGCCAATTAATTTATTTCTATTTTTAGTAGAGACGGGGTCTCGCTCTTGTTCAGGCTGGTCTCAAACTCCTGAACTCAAACGATCCTCCCGCCTCGGCCTCCCAGAGTGCTAGGATTACAGGCGAGAGCCACCGCACCCAGCCTGTTTTTTTATGTTAATACAAATTCCCCTCGAACTAAATTTCAGTTCTCTTGTCTGACCTCAGTAAAATTATACCCGTGATAAGGAATTTTATTGGGGGGGAGGTAGAGAGAGAGAGAATGAGAGAGAGGGAATATGTATCATGCCAGAAATACATGTATGTGGCCAGAAGGAAACTTTTTACCTATTACTATCACAGTAACCTTTTAGTTTAAAACAGCCAAACGTACACTAGGGCCATTAAAAACACACTTGGGAGAGAGAAATGCTTTCTTTCGTTCTGAGGCCCCTCCACTCCCCAGGACGCTCGGCCCTCAGCGAAGCACAGGAGAGAAGAGCTGCCTCTTGCCACGTGGCATCTGCGATGCCTGCAGCCCTTTCTTCCCTCTTAGACCCTTCAATTCCTGTGACTTTGTCTTCTGCTCCATGTACGAGGGGAAAGAAATCAAAAGCCAGCGAGAAGTAAGAGACCAAGGTACACGGGCATTGCAGCAGAGTTAAAAGTTACTACGAGAGTCCAAAATGGCACCAGAGAATGCCCCAGACTTCGTTTCTTTCTCACTCAAACTCAGCTTTGCCACTTCCTCAGTCTGGCGTAGGCCGATGTCAGGGTTCAGCGCGCGCGTGTGCGCTGGGCGTTCACGGGGTGCACACGTGGCGACTTCCCAGCAGCCAGGCTCGGGCTCCGCGCTCACGCCAGGCCGAGCCATGAACACGGCACAGAGCGTATGGAGTCATCAGCACACAGGCAGATTCTCTTTGCTTAAATGCCATGTATTATTAAAACTCAGTGTTCCTTTTCTAATTAATGGGACTCAACTTCTAGAGAAGAGATTGTCACTTTTAAAAAATGCGATACGATATATTAGAGAAAATAGTTTTCTGTGAAGAGCTTTGATTTAACCAAAACACTCCCAAACTGGACACACTTAAGGAAAGAGCAGTTCATGCTATCCCATAGCAAAATGATAAAAGAGTATAATGTTAATTATTTCAAATTATAAGTGAGGTTTCAAAGTGTTAATATAATCGACATAAGAAACGCATGTCTCTTGTCTGTATTTACTTTTCCCCAGAATCTATCCCTGTATTTTGTACAGATTAGTGTCAATAATATGGAATTATTCCATATTTTTATTATATAACATAAAAATATAATGTAATACTATTATATATTATTTATATGTATCAAAATATGAATTGAAGAACTAATGAAAACTTCTCACTACTATTGAACTATGTTTACCCCAATCTTATAAATACAACTAACTTGTACAGGATAGAAGAATTAGATTTGATGTAATTTATACATGACAATTAGTACCTCTTTCAAGGAAATAAGCAGTGACTCTAAACAGATTTTAATCTTTTATTTGACATCTTTGTGTCCTTAATTTCCCCCACCACAAACATGCATTGTCTCTATCTACACTGAAAATATATTGCTTGGAAAACACATCTGTGCCTCTTCCCTCTGCCTCACCACTTCTTTCTACTTGATTTTCCAGTTGACTTTATACTTGCATTGTGCTTTGCTGTTTTCAAAGAGCACTCACACCCAGGACACCATGATACCACACTAACCCGCAAGCCAACCTTTTGAGGCAGGCATATAAGGAAGGTGTTATCCCCGTCTCACAAACAAGGAAACAAAGATGAGCATGTTGAGGGCTCACACAACCCAATCTCAGTGACCAGAGCCTCCGTTACTCTCAGACGTTGACTACTAATAGCTTTCTCTTGACAAGCCCAATCAGACACCAAGACTCGTGGATTTTTACCTACCTAAATAGTTTCTAGGTAAGTCCCCTCTTTTTCTTTCTCTAGCTTGGTTGGCTTAGCTAGGGTTCTCAATACTCCCGCCAGGACCACAGTATACCTCCCTACCTCACCTCAGGTCTATGTGAGGCCACCTCCTTCTACCTGTATGGAAGATCACTTTGCCTGGGGATATTCGAAAAGCCCAACTATGAGCACATCATTCCTCCGCTCCCTGTAAAGCCCCTTCAGTTCTCCATTGCCGACAGGAGGAAGCTGGAGACGAGTACAGTAAGCAAGTCCTCTGCGATGCAGAGCCTCCCTTTCTAGCTTTTACCTCCTGTCATGCTTTCCCCGGAGCACGCTCCACTCGGCCGCCACACCGTCGCTGTGGTCTCCCAAAAGCACAGTTTATCTTTCAATATTTAGCTCTGGCTGGGGTCACCCCTACAGGAAGACTTCCCCAACTCCCTTTGGGTCCCAAGGACTGACCTTTCCCTTTTTCGTACTCCTTTCCTATATCCTATAAGGTGTGATTATCATGGCAACTCTATCACTTTAATATGGGGGCTCCTAAAAATTACGAACTGGCTATGATTTATCTTTCCTCAGCTCAGACCATGAGCCCCTGAAGGGCAGCTTCCTGGTCTTATATCTCTGTATCCCTACGAAGGTGCTCAATTCATTTCATGTTCCTTACACCAGTTCTGAAGGCCAGGTTTTCCAATTTCTAGCCTAGAGCTGTTTTTTTGGCTACACCAGACAGCATAAATAGCAACAGGAAAGGATGTGCTTCACTTGGAATTCCTGGGCTTGGAAAGACTGGCAAGGGAAAGGCCAGAGCAGCTTTCTGCTGGGGGTTGGATCCTGTCCCGGCAACCTTAGACTAAGCCAGTGAGGGCGGTTTTGGTGAGGCAACAGCTTGCCCTTCCAATTCCTCCAGACACAGTTCAGACAAATCCATCCTGTTCTGGTGGTGGGTAAAGAAGGGACATGTCCACTGAGGAAGCTTTACCGTTTCTTCCCTTGAAACTGGGTGAAAGGTGGCTCGGTGTGCCCGGTCACTCAGGCCAGACGATCTCATCACTGAGGCTGGGAGGGCCCGAATGCCTTAGTTCGCTTTACTTTGTTGGTGTTTAAAGGGCAATGCTTAGGTATCGCAGATCCCAAGGATCCAGAAGAAAACAGGGTTGCTCTTCCCTACTTTACACCTTTTTGGAAATGGAGAAGGTTCTAAGAGAAGATTCTCTATTGCACGACCTGGGGCTTCCTCACGGTAGCTCAGTGCCCAGTTTCTGGGAGTGGCATCTTCATCAGGGATGTGTGTCATATTTGGTGTCTTAGTAAGGCCCTTGCTACCCTCGCCCCACACCAGACCCTCCCTCCACAGCCTGCGTCACAGGGCTGCTCTCTGTCAGACCCTATTCGAATTCAGAAAACACAGACACAGCCTTTCCCCACCCCCATCTTCAGAAGCTCTGGGGGAAAGAATGGGGGAGTGTTTCCATCTGCCCACTAAAGCCAGGCGTTGCCGGCAAGAGCAGCAGCGGCAATGTCTGAACATCAGTCACGGTTCCTGTGGGATTCCATTAGAAACACTCAGCCTGCTCTACTTTTTGGGCTCAATACTAAATTTACAGAATAGCTGAGTCATTAAGGGTATCCATTTATTTTCATAAATGGTTTAAAAAGTTTTAAACCACTTACTATGAACATTTTCTAACATACACAAAGGTAGACAGGGCATTAGAATTATTATAAACAAGCCAGTTTGTTTCATCTACATTCTTGCCCACTACTCCCACCTATTTCTTTTGAAGCAAATCCAAGACAACACAATCTTTTCATCTGTAACTACCACAGTATGTAGTGCAATATAGTAGCAACCTAAAAAGATTAAAATTTGTAACTGATTTTTAAAAACTGAGTGAAATCTAGGTGTTCTTCAGGGACGGTATTAGCACTACATAGCAGTATTTAAGATGGGTGTGGACTAAAGCATCTCCATGCACACTGCTGGATATTTGGGTACCCAGCAGGGCACTGGCAGGGTTCCTGTCCCTGCACTAGTTCACGGGGCTCCTGCCGGCATGGCAACGGGAAGTGCCCACTTTGACATCACCAGGTACCGGAGTCCCTTTTTTCTAGTGGCCCTGCCTGTGCTGGCCATCCTGGAGAGAGGAAGAAACAGAAATGATATTCCCAAATCTCAACACCTGGGTCAGATTAGGCTTTCTTGAAGATGAAGAGAGATTCCTAATTACACGGGTCAGCATAAAGCAAGTTGTAATTATGAACAGAACATATCAAAGTGGATGGACTGCCCGACTCCGGGTGCGACGGTAGAGCCATGCCCGGACCATCTGTGCCCACACCTGAGCTGCTCCCCTTCACTGTCCCCAAGGGGCGGTGGTGAGAGAAGCCTGAGCAGCAGCAGACACAGGTGGTGACGTAGCAGCCAGGCCGCTCACTTCCTCTGGCCCCTCAATACTGTGCGTCAGCAAGATCTCGGGCCGTGCTGGCCCTTGAGATTGTCTGGGCTTTCACATGGACATGCTCACTTGTCTCTGAGAATTTGCAGTGTTAGGTCAGACCTCCTGAACACAGAAAAGTAACAGTTCTGTACTGATCTAAAAAATGAACAGTGTGTGGGCTTGAAGCAAAATATGAAATCGTAGATGCAAAGATCAGCACTCTCAAAAAGTATTATATTCTCATAAACATTCTCAAAAGCATAAACATTGACAAATTCCTCAAAAGTTACCTGTCCCCTTATTCACGCAAGAGGTTCTTGCCAATTCTTAGAACAAAAACCTACAGCCTACAGAATTCTGTTCATGAAAAACAGCTCCTCTGTAACAACTCCCAACCTTTCCTTGAATGGCTTCAGATAGCAAACAGACAGGCTGCTTGGAAAGGGCACCAAAGAAACCACGTTGTTAAGCTGGAGGGCAGCTTGTTTATAAGGCAGACATCTGCATAGCATGGCTTGCTCAGCAGTGGAGATGGTGGGAAGGGCTCTTCTCTGTAGCGCCCATAAATTCCCTCGAATGCTCCTCTCACATCCCCCTCCTCTAAGGTGCTCCACCTGGATTTCTTCTGAATAATATTCTCTGGAAAAGGTAGGTCAGGGTTGGTGGTGGTGGTGGTGGTGGTATAGTGTTGGAAGCCATCTATATCTTTTACAGCTCACAGTTTTCTGTTACGAATCTAACAACACGAATGTAGGAGTCACGGATGGAGTGTTTCTATCACAGCCAAGAGAAAGCCAGTTCTACAGAGCGCAGACGGCAAAGGTAGTGTACAGGTAAGTTATCAACTATGTCAACATCGTCACTGGCAGAGCTGTAGGTGACTGGGCATAGGGTGTCTTTGAAGACGGAGGGGAAGGGAGGTACAAAAGAGGATGTTGGGGGAATCTGAAGCCTCAAGGTTTGGCCTGCAGGGCCCCATTTTCTTTTAACAAATTAATAGAGCCCTGGCTCAGCACAGAAATACGCAGACTGAAACAACACCAAAACCAGGACTGAAAATACAAACAAGGTTGAAGAACTTTTCTTTCCTCCATTAAGGGTCATTTCAGGTGTGCTTGAGCCATACAGTTTCTGAAAGATCAGTCTTTGAACTCCATAAATTAGTGGTTCTCAAAGTGTGGCCTAAGAACCTTCTATGTCAGAACCACCCGAGGATGGAGTGAAGGGGCTTATAAAACTGGACTTAGCCCTACTTCAGATGTTTTTAAGACTTAAGTCTTACACCCTCTAAAATCTTGGAACTATCGAGGCAAGTGCCAACCAAGCCAAGATTATTGGGCCAAGTGGGAAGCAAATCAATTATTTCTGTTTCTTTCATCCAGCAATCTTGTAAGGGGGGCTGGAAGAGAATGGTAAATTTGTCAGCACAAATCAGTAATACTGGAAGAATAATCCTCATTAATGATGAATCTGTAATCATACTTTCAGGAAAGAAGTTTCTAATTACTCAGTACTGACTTTGGATAATGAGATACATTATACAAAATCAAAATATGGACCATGTTTAGGTTTCCTTTGCGAGATACAATTAGTTATGGTTTTTGTTTTATTTTTTGCTATGATCTGTGGTTGTCAAGGTTTCTACAATGAGCTTCTTAGAATCATAGATGTTAATTTTTTAAAAAGTTCTTTGAAAAAGAGGAGAAAGAATAGGGACCATATTTGATTTTGACATATCAGTTACACATGATATCTTAAACCAGAGCAGATTTCAAGTAAATTTTTAGGGAGGGATTTTGAGCAGGAGGCACACAGAAAATTCTAGAAGTTTTATAATACATAAATATACATACACCCTGGGAAATGCATTTTAAGTGGGATTTTGAATCAATTTGTTTCAAAATCCTGACTGATATAAATATTTGGATGAAGTCGGTAGGGGAGATAAGATTAGGAATCAGTGGGTTAATGTGCTAAATTCAAATCCTATCTGTTTTTGCTTTTGCTTTGCCTGGTATTCAGTGGGACAGTTAACCTTCCTGATGAAGTATCTTTATAGACACATCGGAAATAATTCCTTGTCTTAGCATGTTGTGAGACTTTAGTAAAATTCAAAAAGGCTTTACATTAAAAGGCCCATATACAAATATATTAAAACAAGGTTTAAAAACAAAGCCAAAAAACAAAGTGTTTTAATTTGATGTGAGAATTTTCAATGCTAGGGAACAGAGATTTGAGCAGACATAATCCTGTGACTATCTAAGGTCGTCACAGTTGTCAGGATTCTCTCTGCTGTTTAGCACTGAAATGCCTGGAATTCCAAAGCATATTTTATTAAGAGCCTCTAACAAGTTGGTTCATATATTCCTAAGAAAACCCTCATTGGGGGAGCTCTTATCATTAGAATTAAAACCATATTATCTGTTTTAGCTAAACAATTTACATACAGACTATCCATAGCAATGCTAATCATGAAATGTTGCTGTGTGTCAGCAATTATTTATAGTTTTCCTTGTGTGGCATGCTCAAATGGCATAAATGAAGAGGAGGAGTATGGGAAGAAGAGTAGAAAGGCTGGGAGACAGATGTCCACTGACTGTCCTTTGAGCAACTGTATACAAATTTCAGGCTATGAGAGACTGGGAAGATAATCAATGAAGCAGTGTTATAGCAATGCAGTGGAGAAGGGACTCTGAGTCAATCCTGAACACAGTCCCAAATGGCCTGCTTTCCTCCTCCGAACCCATGGAGGCTGTGTGTACAGTTTTAAGCAACCCACAGCCCACATGCTATTTGTGTACCTAATTTCACAGTATGACCTGAGACCTAGTTTCAGAGTCGATGATTACAACTTTAGAAAGTTGTATTCATGCTGTTACATTTCAGATAAGCACAACTAATGGTATTTTAATGTCTAAAATGCATCGATCTCCTCTATAAAGCAGGGGATCTACGTTTAAGGAAAAATATATAAAATTATGTTTTTATAGAGTATTTTTTTCCTCTGCCATGACAACTTATACTCATTCTAGAAAATCCAAACAATACCAACAGTATAAAAACACAAAATAAGAAAACACAATTTAGAGAATGCCACCGTTTTTTTTTTTTTAAACATTTTGGTGAATATCCAGGCCTATTTCAACAAATAAAAATAACAATATAGGATTTTATATAATGGCATCAGGTGATACATATCTTTTAGCAATTTACAAAAAAATAAAATATCAAAGATTTTACTGAGACTATTCTACTCTAATGAATAGAGATAAATGCTACCTTTATGCTGCAAATGCTGTAAAATATTCTGTTGTATTAATGTGTAGTTCATTAATCTAATCGAGTATTAATGGTCCTTTGTAGTGCCTTATTTTATTGTCACATGCAATTTTTTATCTTGGTCAAATCTACCAATCTTTCCCTTTATAATTTCTGAATTTAATTTTATGTATAGTGAGACCGTATATAGTAGTTCTTGTTTTCTTCTAGTATTTTTAATGGTTTCTTTTTCTGTCCTTAAATACTTGATCAATCAGGAACTTATTTTAATTATGGAGTGGAGTAGGGTTCCAACTCTAATTTTTTCCAAATGACTAATCAGTTGTCCCATTTCTCCCCCACAGATTTGAAAATACCTCCTGATATATTTGGATTTCCTTCTGAATCTTTGTTAGGATACCTTTATCATGATAAGCTACAGATCTATGTTTCTATGATTCATATTTAGCCTGGATATTTCTGAATGCTTCATTCTTTCAGAAGAATTATAATTCTTCTTGTAATGTTTTCTCAAGAGAGTCACTGAGATTTTGTTTGAAGTAGCAGTGAACTTTAAGGAACACTTTATAAGTTTTCCTTTTGAAGAAGGTAAACTTCATTTATTCAAGTTGTCTCCTTTAGTAGGTATATTGTTTTACTTTAAGACCTTTTAAATTTATATCTGGGTGTATTTTGATTGCTTGCCTGTACCTCTTTCTCCCATTTATTTTAATAACTTGTTATTGTTGGTAAGAAAGGTAAATGATATTTATAATTTTTTTCTGGTAATCAGTCAACTTACTGAATACTCTTATTTCTAATTGCTTGTGTGTTAGTTCACTTGATTTTAAAAAATATAATCAGTTTTTACCTCTACTCAACATACAGAAAGTCCAACCTCCTGCAGGATACTCTCGAACCGCTGTCTTTCATTTTCCTTATTTCCTTTATCCTCTGACATACTTCCCCTTTCTTGAGGACTTTGACATTTGGATTCTTTAATGTCCACGTGGACAGCATCCAACAACCTGGCTTTACCTTTACTGCCATTTCACATAGATCCCTCACTGTCACTGCCTGACTTTCATGACTGCTCAGATTGCTCTGTACAGGAATCTTTTCTGGTCAACATGTCATCTCTCACGCCCCCACTGTCTGCCTGTAATCCCTTATCTGTCTAATTTCCATCTGCTGCCATTCCCACCTCCTGTGCTTCGCAGCCTCCGAGACGGGCACCAGTCCTTGATATTGCTGTGTCCTCTGAGCCTATCAACCCCTTCTGGACTTTACTTTTTTCCTGAGGTAGTTCAGACCCTATGTGTGATTGGACACCCTCGATTCCCGATCAGGCCTGTCGTCTGTCATACACACTCAGCACACACACCCCCATCAGCTCAAAATGAGCCTTTTAACTTCCAATCCCTGGATTCTGAGCATGCTGACGGGGAAAAACCAGTCTTTATTGTGGATTGGAGCCTTTGCTGTCAGCTGGGCTCTCAACAGCCCTTGGCTGTCCCCCTCTCCTATTCCCCTGCTCGTGTTCCAAACACTCTCTGTGCTCCTCAAGCCCCTAACAAAACACAACTCATCTTTCTAGATGAAAAGGCCCATGTCATGACGTCAGTAAAAAAACCCTGAGATGTGAAATTCTCAGATGAGAGCAGCCACGTTTCTCCGACCTACACTTATCTATAGCTGCATCTACTACATCTATTCATTCCTCCAGTTTCAAAAGGCAAGGCCTCTCTTATTCATGTTCAAGCTCATTTTCTGACAGGTCTGGGCTTCTTCTATCAGTTATCAGATGTGCCACATCGCCATCTCCCTTTGTGTGGCTCTTCTTCCCAGGTTACGTACTGTAGGCTCTCGCATCTAAAAGACAAAACCTTCGATGGACCGCCCTCCGCCAGTAATTTCCTCTCTCTCCTTCACTTCCCAGCCAAGCCTCTTGAAGCCACAGTCTGTCTACACATGCCAAGTCTGCTTCTTCATTTCCCACTTACCCAGTCCACTGCAGTCGGGCTCCCATGCCCATCTCTCCACTAAAATTTCTCTGCCCAACTTCACTGGTGATTTCTATATTACTAGATGCCAACGGGAATTTAGTAGCTCTCTTAAAGCTACTCTTGGCTGTACTTACTACTGTTGACTATCTTTTGGGATTCTCCTTTCCTTGTTTTTTTTCATAATTCTATTCTTCTGTTTTGTTTTATTTTGTTTGGTTGTTTTTGTTTTGTTTTATTCTCTGCTGGGTGATGTATTCCCCATCACTTTTGTGGCCTCTTCTTTTTTTGACCTTCATTCCAACATAGGATCATTCCCAAGTTCTCTCTTTGGTTTCCTACTCCTCTCTCTCTTGGAAAATTCTATCCACTCTCATACTTTTAATTATCACCTATAGGCCAAACATTTCCAAATCCATCTTCCAGCTCTGACCTCAATGCCAATCACAACTTTTATAAAAGGGAACTCATCATTTTAATACCTCAAATCTCAGTTACCACCTATGCTCCATGGCTTAATACAGCGGCATCACAGTCCACACAGCCTTCCCGAAGAGAGGAACTAAGCATCACTCTGTCTTCCTTGCTCTACCAATCCAATCCATCACCTGGTCCTTCCAATTTTGTCTCCTCAACATTTGTCAAATCCATTCCCCACCTTTCCCCTACTGGAATAATCTTACCTGGATTGTTTTACAGCTGGCTAATCCCTGCTTCCTGCTTCATTCTCCAAAACATCTATCTTCACCTCTGCTGCTGGAGTGATCTCTAAAAAACTTAGACTTGACTGTATCACCCCCCTGGGCAAATCCATGCAGTGGCTTCCTGCAATTTATGGTTAAACCCAAGCTCCCTCCATTGCATATAATGTCCTCTGTGACCTTCCCCCATCCTACTGCTCCTGCCTCACGTGCTGCATTCAGTATTACGCATTCTGTGTTCTAGTAATGCTGATTGGCTTAGGCTGTTTTTTTCTGGTTAGAATGATTTCTGCCTTTTTGGGGGGAGGAAGGAACTAACTTCTATTTCTCCCTCAAAACTTCTCTCAGATATCAACATTTACTCTACAAGACCTTCACTCAATTCCCATACTGGGCTAGTTTCTTCCCCACTGTTCTCTTAAAATTGTCTGTACATATTCGTATTTGTCACAATAGATGT
This sequence comes from Cheirogaleus major, assembly GCA_963574435.1. Lineage (NCBI taxonomy): Eukaryota > Metazoa > Chordata > Mammalia > Primates > Cheirogaleidae > Cheirogaleus > Cheirogaleus major. The sequence goes on along the minus strand of CAUYPO010081852.1, from coordinate 5,203 downwards.
ACATTCATATTTAATGTCATATTAAGATATTGCTCAAATTATAGTGAAATCTGCCCTAATGATCTTGAGGGCAAGGTCCATGCCTGATATAGCCCAATACCCTGTACTATAGTATAGTGCCTAAATAGTCCTCAAAAAATGTGCATGCAATTATTGATATAAATATAAGTACTTTAATGAACATAGAATACATTAAAAATGCTAGTATAATTATTTTTTGTTTGTTTGAATACACTCTAGGAAACAATGTTAGTATAATTATTAAGTTGAAGTGAGAAACTAACATCATTTAGTTATTCTCCAATTTCATTTCTAAATTAAAAGGCTTTTTAACTTGAAATTGTATTTTATATTCAAGTACAATCTGATTATTTTCAGATCTTAAGTATACCAGAGAAGCTTGTAGCTCTACTGATAATGAATTTGGTCCCCACTGGTATTATAGGTTTAAACTAAGGTACCTGCTTAGGCATTTCTACGATGACCAGTCATAAGGCACAGTGGCAAAGTGGGGTTGTCTGAATGCAATGTGAATGCTGATATGGATCTATAAATGTGTGAGAGGATAGTTTAGCTTTATTCCAGTGGCAGTCCTGCCTTAAACAAGTATAAGTTTACCTAAGAAAAGAAATAATAAAATAAAATGAGGTCAAACCAAGTAAGAAAGCAAGGATCCTATTCACATCAAAAAAGCTTTCCCCAGTTTGTTCAGTCGATAGAATTCGTTACACAAAGGCTACAGAAGCATGCAGAGAAGTAGGGCAGTTTCTTCAAAGACTCTTCAGGTTGGAAGGGATCTAACAAACCAGGTCATTCAGCCCTTTCTCTTTACAGAGGAGGAAACTGAAGACCAAAGAGGAGAACGACTTCCCTAAAGTTTCAAAGTGGGGTAGTAGAGCCAAAGCCGGACGTGAAGCAAAGAGAATAAAGCCAGAGGGGAAGTGAAAATGGGGGCTCCAAGTCCTTCCCCCTTCAGCTCTCTCCAGGAGTCCTCCCAGCTCCAACCAGTCCAGCCACAGGAGACCCCTGAGTGCTCATCAAAAACATGAGTTTGAACTTTCAAGTATCCTAGCCTTGTTCTTCCCTCTGCCTGGAATAATTTTCTCCCTTCCGTTGGGGTAAATTCTTTCTTATCCATCAACCTCACTTCAGACATCACCTCTTATCCCTGCTCACCCCAAGACAAACAGACTGCCTACATCTCTGTTCTCATCACATTTGATAACTGCTGCGGGACCCTTATCACGTGGTATTAGTTGTATATGTGTCCTGCTACCCTCTCCCGAGACTGGGAGCTCCTACAGGGCATCACACACACCTCGCTTAGCCTTGTATCCCCAGCATACAATAAGAGCTAGGTGGATGCTAGCTGAATTACACTGGATTAGAGAAGAGTGGAGACATATCACATAGAAAGTACTGAACAATACAATGCTAAAATCGGACCTCACATAAAATGGCTGTGCAACACTGCTGTGCTAATGAATCCATTCTGACCAAAAGTCAAGAACAGGAAAATATGCTTGTATTTAAGTATGCTCAGGGACTTACTAGGTAGTAGGCCAATCAGCCAACAGATGTTAGCAATCAGGTGACACTTAGGCAAAAATGGAAAGCTTATTGCTGATAATTGACAATTATCATGTGGGAAAGTCAAGAGTAATGCCTTATATACAGTGAAAAAAACCCATTTGGTGTAAAACTATAACATGGGGAAGGGACATGAAAAAATATAATTTCCATACAATTTCCCATAATGTGCAATGTAGTAGAAGATAGTACAAGAAGATTGTGATAGCTGAACCTTCAGTCTCAACTCATGGAAATTTTTTCAAGAATTATGTTCTCCATAAGCTATAGGATATACTCTTCAAGAAAAAAGCTTTCCATTATTACATCTACATTCTCAAAGTATTTTTTTAATGCTTATGATATGCCAACAGCTACCTAAGTATATAAACACTGAAAAATGATTTTAGGACAGAATAGTGACTATAAAATTTTACTGTTTTCATAAGATTACAGAGTAATAAACCTAGATTTGGAAGCATGGAAATTGGTAAGTATTGCTAGAAACTCAGTCTTCTTATTTTACAGTCACATCTTGTTTTTGATCAAAAATGATCTTATGCACAGAGTGCTTTAAAGGTATTTAAACTATTCTTATCCACCTTATTCACCAAATTTGGCTTCAAGTAATTTTGGGCTGTTTCCAAAACCTCTCAAAAGAAGAGGATTTGCCAAACCTTATGACTATTCAAAGAATTGGCTCCGAGCTTTGAAAGAAACTCTATGAGAAGAATTTAAAAAAGATCTTGCGCAATTGGAGCAGTGTTGGAAAAGTTCTTGGGTTCCTTTGGTAACTGCTTTTAAAAAGACAGCATTCATACGCTTTTTAAACAAATCAGTCACATTACTTTATAGATACACTCTGTACTTGTGCAAAGAAACCAACAATGGCTTTTAAAAATTAGAATCTATGAATGACTGTGGTGCAAATCACAATGTCAAGCTGCAACTGAAAACATTAACTTCTCTATTACTTAGATTTGAGCATAGGTAAACACACAAGTATCCAAAGAGGTACCTGTGTTTGACAGTAGAGAGAAAGCACTAGTGCTCAACTGACAGCTAATCTTGTCTTCTGTAGAGCATTAAAAATCCTTTCAATGTTAGACTATTGGAAAAGTCCACTGCAGAATGGAAATGAACCTTAGTGTTATAGTTGAGAAAACAGACCTATAAAAGTTAAGAGATCATCTCAGGGATGCATAGACATTTAATGGGAGGTATTTTGCCTTTTGCATCTTCACCCTTCCTAATGTGGTGAGGTTGTATAATTAATGATTTTGGGAGGCTGGTTCAGATTAGACTGCCTGCTTTTGAATTTTGGCTTCAATCCTTTAACAGCTATTATGACTTTGGCCAAGTCACTGTCTCTGTCTCTGTTATACATAAAATGTGATGAAAATAGTATCTACCTCATTATATGTGTATCTGTAAGAGCACTTTGAATAGTGTCTAACTCATAGTGAGATATTACTTCATTGTGTCTAAACTTTGATACATTTTCTGGAGCTACCCAGTCTCCTTTTAAAAAGAAGATCAAATCTCAGACTGAGATATTTCTTTCCTCTATTCTATTTTCCTTATGGGCAAAGGCTTTCTCTTTTTCATCCTGCTGATCTCTGTGACACTCAGCATGGCACCCAGTGCACAAAACTGCTCAGTAAATGTCGGTTGAGTATGTGCTCATTACCAGCTGTCAAATGCTGCCTTTCTCTGAGCTCCTAAGTCATTTATTATTCTCCCATCTTGTAGGATCTGATGAAAGGTCTGATATTTTGTTAGTTTAGAATTCGAGAAAAGATGTTGTGGTTTTTCTAAAATTTTCAGAAAAGATTCTAATCAATCAAGAATAAACCTAAGAAATCTACCAACTTCACATCAAGACTAGTCTGACTTTACATACTATGGAACTTTGTTATTAAGGGAGGACAGCAAAGTGGGAGAGAAAAAAATATACTCTTGATAGTTTGTACAGGCTCTGGGAGGACCACCTTATATATTATATAAAGCATTCTGCACAATACTTAAGTATTAAATGGATCAAAAGAGGTATCATTTTCCAACAAATTGTAGAAACAGCATAGTAATAAAAGTTATCATGATAAATCAGCAGTTTTTCATCACAATTGACATATAGCAACTCAATTCCAAATACACCTTTTACAGCACTATACACTAGAAGTTTCAAATAATTTGTAGGAACACAAAATGACTGTTTTCAGATAATAATCCTTAATAGTAAAGGACACAAAACCTAGCATACTGTATTTCTAAAGTTCTTCCCAGTTTTTAACTCATTGCACAAGATGGAAGATATCACTTGAAAAATCTAGAAGATAACATACATGGACATAATCATATACTTGATATATATGGACTTCAAGAAAACATCACCATGTATACATAGATCAATATCTTAAGGAAGAAGAGCACGCCAAGACTTCATTGACAAGACAAGGATCACCATATGGAGAAGAGGAAGATCATATGGTTTAATGATAAATTAGCATTTTCTTCTCATTTCAATATAACTCAATATTATTTCCCTTTCTCTCTTTCCAACTCTCTTCCATTCTTTTCCCATCTCCCTACTCATTTTCTCCTATTTCATTCACATTTCCATTTCTCCACCTTTGTCTCTCCTCTTTTGAAACAGGTCTCACCACCACTGTGACCTCGTAATCTTGTTGCTCACATAGTGGCCCAGATATTGCTACTTCATCTAATTATGGGCCTGTCTAGGACCATCCAGACTAGAAAAGGGGAACAGAAGAGAAAAGAAAATAAACAATAATTTAGGATGGCTCAGTCAGAAGCCAATCCCTCTATTTAACACTGGGAATCCACTTTGCTAGGATCATAAATTGTTTTATGATGGGTTTGTTTATTACTGTTAAAACTGTGCAGTCATTTTATGGATAGATAACTATTATGCAAAGGAACTTGGAAAAAAATAGTATATGAGAATAATGCCTGCCATGTTTTGAGCTCTCCTATGATGTGTAGTCTGGTGCTGTGTGACCACACTTAATCATCAGAGCCACCTCACAAGTTGTTTCATTTTGCCAAGTCCAACACATTTATATGTATATTGGACGGTGGATATTCTAAAGGGAAACAAAATAAATCAACAAAAAACTTGATTGTTGTCTTAAATGATAATAGCATAAGAACAAAGATCAAAAAACCTTGGGAACTGTTACCTTTGAGACCAGGAACTCTAAGGTGGGAGACAAGAAGGCCTTCACTTTTCATTTGGTACATATATATATTGTTTTAATTTTCTAACCTTATATATGTATCGCTTGAAAAAATGTCAATACAAATGGGGAAATTATGGTTCAATTCTGTCATTAAAAAAACTGGTGATAACCTGAGGCACTAGAGTGCCTCACCAGAGGAACAAGAGCTGGTTACAGGACCCAGAAACAGCAGTGTAGCCTGCTCCTCCCAGCAAGTGCCACCTACTGACAGGGAGGACATTCTGCACACCCTTTTACAGCATCTACTGACTCATCGTACAGGGTGTGGTTGAATCTCACCCACAAACACCACCTACTGGCTCAGAGACTAAACAGGGCGTGTCATTATCCGAACAAAAACCTAAAAGTAAGAAGCAACAACTAATGCAGAC
>CAUYPO010081850.1:0-47682 GCA_963574435.1 Cheirogaleus major | reverse complement strand
GTCCCTCCCATGAGGGATCTTACCCGTCTTTGACTACCAACCATCTTACGGGGCCAGACCTTGGGAATGTTCTTCTTATCTTTATGGCCTCCAGACTCCCACCACGGGGGCCCACCATGTGGGAGCTGGGCAACATTTGCTTACATGCAGAATCTCAGGCCTCTTGTTATGTCCCAAGGCAGTAACCGTGTCTGAAGAAAATATTGGTTACCGCTGCATCATGCAGCACATGTACATTACAGGCTATAGTGAATGATTAGTATAAGGCAGGTGATCGCCAGAATCAGCCCCCAACACTCATTTAACCTTAATTATCTCCATAATAGCCCAAATCTCCCAATGCAGTCATATTGTGAGTTAGGACTTCAACAAAAGAAGTTTGAGGGAACACAATTCAGTCCATAACAGAGATCCATAGAAAACTCTTTTCAAATGGAGAGAATATGCTTAATGGAGACATGAAGACATGTAAAATGAAAGTTGTGTACTTGGTTCATACAAGTGGTAGGCTTAGGGGATAGACAAAAGCCATGAAACAGAGACAAATTGCCTGGATTAGCCATGAAAATTAGATATGGAAGTACATGTGGCACCTTTTAGATAGACTACATATACATTAGTCAAGAGAACAAATAAAGAGCCTGAATTATATTGAGTAAAAGTAACTGGATGAAACAGAGGTTTCAGATGTTGAAAAGAATGAGGGTAGAGCTTGTAATATCCTAAGTTTCACTGACCCAAATCTTCCTGTAGAAATGGCTAATGAGAGGACTTATTTTAAATGTATTTTTGAGAAAGTTCTTAAAGATTTTTTTCATGCCTACAAAGGTGAGCATATATAATCCAGAAGGAGCCCAATAGGGTTGTATGCCTTATTTTGCCACAAAATGGCCATGTAGCATCAGGCATATTAGCTACTGTTTTGTGCCTCAGTTTACTCATCTGTAGAATGAGGTTAAATACGGTATCTGGCAAGGAGAGTTGTTAGAAATGATTAAATGATTTAATGTCTATAAAATGCTTGGAACAATGCCTGACATCTAGAAACCATGCAAATAATTAAAAATATTAACTGTTACATTCATTGCATGTAATTAGTTTTAACCATAACTATTTTAATATTTAAAGATAATATTCAAGTAGTGCTAAATGATGCTGTATTGAAGAAGTGAAGAGGAGAAAAAATGCTGGTATTGTTAGTAGGGCTTCTTATTTTAGATCTGGTTTTTCACAATCCTATGAAAAGGTGACATTTGAACAGATATGTGTAAAGCCTTTACAGAACTAGAGGAAGAATATTCCAAGTAGAAAAAATAGTAGGTAGAAACACTTCAGGGCAGCATCCTTTTGGCAAACTTGAGAAGCAGAATAAACCAGGCAGATGGTGGTGAAAGATGAGGTCCAAGGGGTGAGCTGATCATATTCAGTCTTTAAGTTCAGAATAGAAAGGTAGAATTTTATTCTTAGTGTGGAAAAAAAAAATTGGAGGTTTGGGGAAGGAACATAATATTTTATTAATAAAAAAATACTTTGATCTGTTACGCACAATATATACCCTGATGGGAAGTTACTGAGTAATCTAGACAAAAATAGTAGATTAGAGTAGAACAATAAAAGTAGTGAAAAGGGTTTCCTATGGATAAAGTGTGAACAATAAAATGAAAATCCAAAATTAACTCATTATTTGTAATTATGATGTTTGAAAATAAGAGAGTTTTGAATAGCGTTATGTTGTTTGTGCTCCTAGGACATCACAACCCCCATTGTGGCTGGGATATTTCATTTGGGCAGGATTTGTAGGAGATGAAAATTGTGAAAAGTCATGCCTATAACCAGACATGTTAAAGCATGGTACCAATATGGCTTACCCACTGTACATAGAATAGTGCTGTGAAACAATAGTGGAAAAACTGATGAAATGCAAATAAATTTTCTGTTCTCTCATTAATATGAATATACTCGTGTTATTTTCTGTTTTTAGTTTTAAGAAAAAGTGTCATGGTTTTATGGTTGTAGGCATAATAATGACCCTTCAAGAACGTCTATGTCCTAATCCCTACAACTTCTAGATATATGATGTTACATGAAAAGGGGGAATTCAGGTAGCAGATAGAATTTAAATTTGCTAATATACCTGCCTTAAATGATGGAGATTGTCCTGAATTACTCAGTTTGGCTGAATATAATCACAGGTTTCTTAAATGTGGAAAAGGAAGGTAAAAGACCCAGTGTCAGAATAACGCGATGTGAGAAAGATTCAACTGGCCATTGCTTTCTTTGAAGAGGAAAGGAGGCCACAAATAGGTAGGTGGCCATCTAGAAGCTGAAGGAAAGAAGAAATTGGATTCTCCCCTAGAGCCTCCAAAAAGAGTAGAAAATTTGCTGATATCTTAATTTTAGTATACTAAGACCCATTTTGGACTTCTAATCTCCAGAACTATAAGTTAATAAGGTTGTATTGATTTAAGCCATTAAATTTGTTATAATTTGTATCTAAAGTAATAGGAAATTGTGGAGACTCATGCCTGTAACCCTAGTCCTTTGGGAAGCCAAGGTGGGAGAATCACTTGAGGCCAGGATTTCTAGACCAGCCTGAGCAACATAGAAAGACCTCATCTCCAGAAAAAGGAACAATTTATCCGGGCACTGTGGCATGCACCTGTAGTCCTAGCTACTCTGGAGGGTGAGGCAGGAGGATCAGTTGAGCCCAGGAATTTGAAAACAGCCTGGGCGACAAAGTGAGACCCCATATCTAAAAAATAAAAATAAAATATAAAAAATACAATAGGGAATGAAATGTTTATATAAGATATTTATATTAAGGGAAGCTGGTGGAGGATATATGGAAACTTTTTCATATCCTGTGACTTTTCTGTAAATCTAATTTTATCCCCCCAAAAAAGGTTTGAAAAATATAATGCCCCTAATGCTTTCTCAAAAACATTTCAAGCTGCCTCTTTTAAAAATTGACCCTTATAATGATTTCCCTAACCTCCACTTTGTATACTAACTCTGTCAATTAATGTTACTACCATTCATTCAATTAAAATATGTTTGAAATCTGTCATCCTGGATAGTGATTTTTCTCACATGTCATAAGGATCACAGTTCTAACAATAATTATTCCACAAGGTTTTATATCAATTCTCTTTTCCCTATCCTTACTCTTAACTTTGTAACTATTACTAGAGACCCCTATGCCATTTACTTGCTTTCTATATGTCTGAACATCTCTTTGAATTCTCTTTTTCACTTCTTGTGTTGATATATATAACTATCCATGATATTTCATAACAGAAATTCCTCTACCAATAGCAATATACCCTTTCAGGATCTCATACTTGCATTTCATTTCTTTTTCCATTTCTTTCTTCTACACACCAAGTTCTAAGCACAGTTACTCCTCCATTCTATTTGAACATGCCATACTCCTTATATTACATAATTTTTAGCATATCTTTTTTACATCTTCCAAGCATAGTTCACCACTCTTGCATTGCTTCATTAGTAAACTAATAATGGTTATAACAATAATGACAATGATAAATTAACCTCTTCATGTTCTTTGATGGTTTCTTTTCCTATGACCTTGCACAACAAGATCAGTTGAGTTATTCACAGTTAAGCTACTTAATAGTTCTATTACAATACATGTCATAATGCATTATTATTGCAAGTGTATTCTCTCCATTTATCTCATATATTTCAAGGCAGAGACTTTGGGTTTTTTTTTATCATTTTATACCTAATGACTGCAAATAAACTCCATTATGAACTGTGCGTAAGGTTAATCAAAAGAAGAAAAATTGTCCCAAAGGAAGCAAATTAGAAGCTTATTACAGACTGATTCCATTTGTTGATCTGCACAAAGAAAGATTTCACTACTTACATAGGCTGCTCTTTGGGATATGACTACATGATTCCACAATTTAATAAACTTAGGACACAGCAGCCAAAACTTACTAAAGATATGTCTTTGTTACAGTAGTCCCTGACATTCCCCCAAGCCTCAGAAATCTTTGAACTAAGGGCAAGAGTTCTAATGAAGTGCTCAGCAACTTTCCCCATGCTGGTATTCAAGGCACAGGTGGTATTTATCATTTTATCAGGACGTATCTGAACACATTAAAGCTAGTGTGAAGCTCATTCAACTTAATAGGATACACTTTACTTAACAGGATACACATCAACCTAACAAAATGTATCTGTGACATATTTGACTTCTGTACACCTCTGGATACCTTTCTCTGTGTTAATTTCCTCTATAGGGGCTAATGTTATGCAGTAATAGGAATTGAGTGAAAGCAATAGGAATTGAAAGGCAGAAACCAATTCAGTTGGTGTTAATGCTAAAACTGAGGAGGAAAACTGAATGTGAACAATGAGTGTGAGCAATGAAATCATCTGAGACTTCCAGCTTGAATGGCTAAGAGAATATCCCTGTCATTGCCAAAGAATGTTAGGCATTAATATATCCAACTGCTATTTGGCTCTGACTTTTGTTGTACTCAAAACTCTATTTTGTGTTAATATGAAAAATCCTTGTGAGATCCTAAAAAAAATGACTATAAGGTTGCTCATTTACTTGTAAAGTAGATGAGATGTAATGAGGCAACAAATACAATGAACAGAACAATGCATGCAAGAGAAGTTAGATTTAATTTTGCCTTCCAATTATTGGCTGCATAATTTGGTTGAAGTATCTTTGCTGAGACTATTTCTTCAGGTGTGTATATCTTGAAATATGGTACCTAATTTATTGTTTCATGTGAGAATTAACTTGTATCTTAATATCAAAATTAGGAATTTATGTATGTAATGACATTTCTTTTATATATAAAAATAAACTCTCAATCTATAAAATATTTACCATTACTAGTGTCAAAGGAATTAAAAAATTATTGTATATCTTTATTTCTTCCTATACACAGAATCTCTTAGAAATTGTTTGCATACTGGTCTCTTTTGTTTTTTGAAACAAGCAATTAAATCCTTCTAATGTATAAATTAGAAACTTTATTCAATAATGATAAGTCAATAATAATAAGTCCAGCCTCTGTAGCTAGAACAGTGTTGTTTGTGCAATATGTGGTCAAGTGTTGTCTTGCAAGAGGATTGGCCTGTCTCTATTGACCATCTCGGCTGCTTAATCGCAAGCATCCTCATCATTTTGTCCAATTGGTTGCTGTAGACATCTGCTGTAATCCATTGACCAGGTTCCATGAAGTGCTGGACCACCAAACAGACACCATTAGATTTTTTATTTTTATGAATATCGGGTTTGGACTGTGTTTCAGCACTTCATCTTTATCCAACCATTGTGCCGAACGCTTGCAATTGCCAAAAAGATTCCATTTTTCATCAAACCTAACAATATGGTGTAGAAATGTTTCACTTTTATGTGGTGACAGCAAAGAAAGGCTAGCTTCAAGACTATTTCTCTTCTGACTCTCCTTTAATTCATGCAGAACCCATCTATACAGCTCCTTTACCTTGCCCATTTGTTGCACATCGGATTCTTTACCTTGCCTATGATGCATAGTGGGCAGGTCCCAGCCATCTGAAGGTGAATAGAAGTGTGTGGCTGGCCTACTGCTGGAGAACTAAGGTTTCTTTCAGTGGCAGCGGCCTCCAGACAGAATTTCTCAGGCTGTGGCGAGCATACACTTTAGTTCCTTCTTGTCTGAGGACAGCCTGCCTGGTGCACTGCACTGCTAGTTTTCTGGGATGTAGGAGACTGTGTGGGCTAGAGTGCTGAGGACCCAGCTGCACCACTGGGTCCATCTGTCATCTCAATGCTGCATCCTTCTATAATATGGATGTGAGGGGATGCTAGTGATGTTTCAGGGATGTGAAGATGCAGAGGCTGTTAAGCTCCAGGGCAGGATATAGTCTGGAGAGGGCTGGGCTCTCACAATGTATGGTGCTGCAGCTGCGGGGATCTCAGGGAGTATGTGGGACCAACAGTGAACTCCCTCTCTGGAATGCTGCCATCACATGGAATCCAGGCAGCACCTTGTACCAGTCTCATGGCCCACGATGGCTGAGGGGCTGCCTTGTGGCTAGAACTTCAGGAGTCTGCCATAGGAACATGGACTTCTGGGGATCTCTCACGTACCTGCTGTCCACACTGGTGAGTTTGTACTGGCTCCAAGCCGAACCTGGCTGAGATGGCTGCTTTGCTTGCCTGTCCTGCTATGCCTCAGAGGTTATCTGCCACTTCCCTGATGAATTCCAGTGTTTTCCCTTTGACATTCTATTCAACATGTGGTGATCTGCTCACTGTTTTGACTCTTCTTTGTGGAGGAGAGGAGTGCCAGGTGCCTCTAAACTTGAAGCCCCCTGACCCCAAGACCTAAATTTTATCATTTTCTTTATAGATTTTGACATAGTTAGCAAAAGAAAATTAAACTATTTTTTCTGCCAAATGTTTTCTATAATTTTAAATATTTGTCCACATAAAAACAATTCATATGTACTCATGATTGATCATATGCATCTTTTAGGTCCTGCTCTTAATGGTAAGACTTCTAAGTGGAAAAATAAAACAAATCATCTACTTCTAAGATCTCCACCTTGGATAGGCACCATAAAAACTAGGTAAAATGAAGGATATAAAAAAATCTCTGTGGATACATTTTTGAGTTGCAATATATTTTAATGTACATAAAATACATGGTGTCTATTATAAAAATATAATTTGCTATAATGCATGAAGTATATCCTTTTAGAGGCTTACTTCATGGACAAGGAAATGTGTTAAAAATATGAGACATAATTTCTTAGTTAAACCTAGGAATGTAAACAGAACAAAAAGAGAAATAAAAGAAAAAGGATAGATCATCAAGGGCAAGCTCAAAAAATGAAAGTAAAATACTCTTAATTGTTAACATATTAAAAATTATGTTTTAAGTTTAACTAATAAATACTTAAAAGTATATTTAAATACTTTATTTTATGCCAGAGTAGTTTGGCTTTTTAACGAATGATAGATAAGCCTTTCACTTACAGACCCCCATGAGCTACCATATCTTTGTCTGCATATGGGAATTTCTACTTTCTAAGAGATATCTCTTTGCTCAAGACAATTTGTAAATAAAGACAGGTCTCAGTTTGAAAAAAAATACCTCCTCCCACAAACCTTCTGCAATTTCTCTGTACTAGGATGGGTGCTAAACTAGGAATAGTATTTTTCCCTAATCATCTTAAATTTTTCCTATGGTACCACTTACAGAACTTTACTGTTGAAAGTCATGAGTAATAGTCTTTCTTCCCCAGCTAGGTAGTTTATTATTAAGCTGGCTACTGCTCATGATGAGAGTCAACCAATCACTTAGACACTTGAGATAACTCTACGGAGGCTGTATAGAAAAATAATGACTCGAAGAGTCTATGGAAAATAAAAATTGAAAGAAATTTTATCTACTAGTCCCTCTAATTCGCACATGCTGTTGACCCAAAGTGTGCTCATAGGGAGTCCATTCCTCTACTTTTCAGGGTTGTGAAACACTGCCATTTTGGCATCCTGGCACTTTTTATGAGTTCTCAAGTAGGGACAGAAGCAGTAACAGGTGTCTGGGCTACATAATAAGGGTCAGATACAGCTGTGCACCAGAGCATCTGAGGGAAACATGTTATGGTTAAGGTACAGAGATGAGGCTAAAGAAATGGCTCTGTTTTCTGATCTGTAGTTCTGCTTCTCACAGAAGCTCACTAAAATATTTAATATATTACATATGATTCCTATTTCTTAAGGAAGTTAATAAGCACAAAGTGATTGCATTTCTAACACAAGTTTGTGAAGGCATTAATAAACGTGGTACTAGAACTCAGTTTTCCTTAAATCCTGATAACTTATCTTTTTTTCCAGTCTAAAAATATTGATGTTTTGACATTTGGACAATTTTTATTAAGAGAGAAGTGTCTGATAATTTTATTTCAATCATCCCTATTAGTTGATTTTTTATATAATTTTATTTTAGTAAAAAAAATAAGCATTCTATTTTGGGAGACTGCAAACATAGATATTCTTTCCTTGCGAGGTATACACTTTTGTTTAGAACCAATTCTCTAGTTTGGTGAGAAAGAGACAAAATCTTTCAAACTACTGAGGCATCCACAATTATGAACATAAAATGTTTCTGGAACCACCTTAGAATAACTCTTGGAAACACAGGACAACTATTGAACAACAGGTTGCTTTGTAACCTCTTCTGACTAAATGCTTGTGAGGCACTAAAATAGTTTTTTTTCCTCCCTGAAGGTAAAATTACTAATTTTTCAATGAGGCACCAGAACCCCATGATATTGGCCATTGTGAAAAATAGATTGTTTATCTGTATAGGCAAAATTACACTGATATTTAATATTAAATAATACTGTGACTATGTACTAAGGTACTATAATGAAGCACACATAAAAAGCAAACATGTAACACAAGGAAAATTCCACCCCAGCTGAAATAGCCAATTTGAAATATGACACTATTTAATGTAACTTTACATAGTCAAAATGGTCTTTTTACAGTGCATGGAAACATGGAAGACTAATTGAGTATTTGTTGGAAGAGATGGGAGAGGATTATTTTTCCCAAATTATTATTTAAGAAAAGTCAGGGCTTCAGGCCCTATTCCCTTTCTTATTGTGATTTTACAGACATCCCCACCCCTGCTTCTGATAATCTTTTGTAATATATTAGACTACAATGTAACTAATTATACTGACATTTCATAACATGATAAATGTCTCTTACTCTCCCCCTGCATGTAGTCTGTTTGCTGAAAGAAGTGGAAGAAAGTTAAGATTACCAGAGGGTTTTCTCCCCTGATGTTAAAATAAATGAAATGAGGAGACGGAAGGAATTGGCCAGCACAGGTTGTGAAGATGACCTAAAAACTCCTCATTAAAATGTTCACTTCCACTGATTTGGACTGACTGCAGAGATAAATAGTAGGAACATTTACTATTATGGTGTGCCTACGTTTCTCTTTAAAGAGTAGTGACCTCAGGATCTTCCCCATGGACTCTCTCCAAATCATGCTTGTTTTCTTTATGTAATACTTCAGAAATAGTATAAAGATCCACGTTAAACCCATAAAACAATAAAAAGAGTTAATCGTATATCCAACATCCCGTCCCTCATTGATATCTAGTTTTAAAATTTTGATGAGAAGGATGCATCATCCACCATTTATACATGTAAGAAATATCTATAAAAAATTTTTTAAAAGTTCACCCCATCATTTTTGATGTGTATTGTTCTCTGGATATTTATTTTTTGAGTCATATAGATTATCCCTCTTAATGCTCTTAACAAATCTAAGTTAGACCAGACAAGTTAAATAATCATTTTTGTTTTCACTGAATATGATAGATGAGGAAACTAAAACTATGAAGTACCAGAAATATGACTACAGTCTAGATGTTCTGGCTATATGCCCTTTGCTTTTCTTTATTATTTTTTAAGGGCCTTATTGAGTGGTTTTTGTTTTATTTCAAAATATTAAGGGTATACAAATGTTTTTGGTTACATGTATCAATTTTGTTATGCTTGAGTCAAGGTTATAAGTCTGCTCATCATGCAGATGGTGTTCATTGTACCTGCTAGGTGGGTTTTCACCCCTTCCTTCCTCAACCCTTCCCCCTGCTTGACTTCCACTGAGTTTTATTTCCCTCTGTGCACATGCATGCACATGTGTACACATGGGTTAGTTCTGATTTAGTAGAGTTTATGTGGTGTTTATTTTTCCATTCTTTAGATACTTCACTTAGGATAAATCTGGAGGCATCACATTACCAGACTTCAAATTATACTACAAAGATATAGTAACCAAAACAGCATCTATTGGCACAAAAATAGAGACATATACCAATGGAACAGAACAGAGACCCCAGATATAAAAACATTGACATAGAGCCAACTGATCTTTGAGAAAGCAGACCATAATATACACTGAGGGAAAGAAGCCCTACTCAATCAATGGTGCTGTGAGTATTTGATAGCCACATATAGAAGAATGAAGCAGAATCCATATCTGTCACCACTCACAAAAATTAATTCAAGATTTATAAAAGACTTAAATGTGAGACATGAAACCATAAGAATCTAGAAGAAAATGTTGGGAAAACTATTCTAGACATCAGCCTTAGCAAAGGTTTATGAAGATGATTCCAATGGCAATCACACCAACAGCAAAAATAAATAAATGGAACATGATTAAATTCAAAAGCTTCTGCACAGCTATGGAAATAATCAAGAGGAAATAGACAACCTACAGAATGGGAGAAAATATTCATAAGTTATATATCCAATAAAGGGCTAATAATCAGAATCTAAAAAGTACTCAGGCAAATCATCAAGAGAAAAACAAATAACCCCATTAAAAAGTGGACCAAAGGCATGAACAGAAGATTTTCAAAAGAAGAAGATAAACAAATGGTCAATGAACATATGAAAAAAAAATGCTCAACATCACTATTCATCATGGAAATGCAATTTAAAACCACAATGAAACATCACCTTACCACAGTTAGAATGGCTTTTATTAAAAAGTCCAAAAACAATGGATACTGGTGTGAATGCAGAGAAAGAAACACTTGTACACTGTTGATGGAACTGGAAGTTCATACAACCTGTATGGAAAACAGTATGGAGATTCCTCAAAGAACTAAAAGTTGACCTACCATTAATGTACCAATCCCACTATTGGGTATTTACCTAAAGGAAAATAAGTCATTTTATCAAAAAGACACCTAGATGTAAATGTTTGTTGCAGCACAATTTACAATTGCAAAAATGTGGAATAAACCCAAATGCCCATAAATACATGAGTGGATTAACAAAATGTGGTGTGTATGTGTGTGTCTCTCTCTCTATATATCTATATATGTGTATATACAATGGAATGCTACACAGCCATGAAGAAGGATGAATTAAGACCTTTTGCAACAATTTGGATAGAAATGTTCTTTGGGTATTTTATGGTATTTGATCCCATGTATGTAAATATATAATGGAAAGCATTTCTGGTTTGCTTTTTAAATTTATATTGATTATAAGCCTTAGAATAGAGAAAAAATCAAATTCTAAGAAATAATTATATTCATTATGGCTGTGGTATTTAATATATCCTTTACAAACTATAAATTATGTATAGAGAGAAACATGATTCTAATATTTAACATCTAACAATAATGTACAACTCTTAGCCTTGGCCTTGTTTGCCATATTATATTATGTTGTGGGAGGAGGCAAAGAAGAAAAAATATAAATGGTTGCCTTAATTTCTTCTTTGAAGTCAGTACCTACAACAATCTTCTATCAATCAGTGTGGATGGAATATTTTTTATTCACAAGCCCTGTTAGAAATGAAGTGTCTTCATGGATTTAGTTAAAAGAGAGGACTTTCATGCTCTTGGTGAGAAAGTAAACAATATAACCTCTATGGAAAACTGTATGGAGATTTCTCAAAGAGCAAAAAGTAGATATATTATTTGATCCATCAGTTCCACTTTTGGGGATCTACCCAAAAGCAAAAAATGCCATTTTATAGAAAAGACACCTGAATACATATATTTATTGTAGCACATTTCACAATTGCAAAAATATGAAACCAACCTAAGTATCTATCAGCTGAGGAGTAGATAAAGAAAATGTGGTGTATATATAAACACACACACACACCGTGGAGTACAACTCAGCCACAAAAAGGAAAGAAATAATGTCTTTTGCAGCAACTTGAGTGGAACTGGAAGCCATTATCCTAAGTGAAGTATTTCAGCAATGGAAAATCAAATACTGCATGTTCTCATTTATAAGTGGGAGCTTAGCTTTGGGTATGCACAGTCATATAGATTGTCATAAGGGGCACTGGAGACTCAGGAGAGGGAGATTGTGGGGGGTACAGGATGAAAATTTACCAATTGGGTACAACGTATACTATTCAGGTAGCAGGTATACTAACAGCCTAGACTTCACCACTAGGCAATTCATCCAGGGAATAAAAAAAATTTGTAACCTCTAAATCTATTAAAATAAAATATAAAAAGATAAAAATACATTATTGGTACTAAAATAAATGAATAAATAAATTTGAATTTATGAAAATGTTTAAAAAAAGAAATAGAGCCTCTCTATTAGAGCCAAAGAATATCAAAATTCCAGGAAAGTACATAATCCTTGGTGTTAATTTGGGATGAAATCCTTGTTTAGTTTGCAGAACCACATGAAAAATCATTGCAACTTAAAACATGTATATATGTATATGTGTGTGTGTATATGAAAAAAAACATATACACATTTTTATATATATATAAATATATATATAAACATATATAACATTTTTTCTGTTATGAAAAAACAGAAAGGAACTAAAACAATAACATTGACTATTTTGGAATAAATTTTTAAACTTTTTAAAAAATTGTGATCAAATATAGTAATACATAACATAAAATGCCCTTTTGTGTGTGGATTATTTTATATAACATAATATCTTCAAGGTTAATCCATATTGTAGCATGTGTCAAAATTTCTTTCCTTTTTAAGGCTGGATAATGCTCCATATATGTACATTCTACATTTTGTTTATCTATTTATTTGGCAATGGACATTTAGGTTATTTCCGCCTTTGGCTGTTGTTAATAATGTTGCTATAAAAATGTGTGTACAAATATCTGTTTGAGTTCTTGCTTTTGATTCTTTGGGTATATACCAAGAAGTAAAACTGTAAGATCATACAGTAATA
Organism: Cheirogaleus major; assembly: GCA_963574435.1. Classification (NCBI taxonomy): domain Eukaryota; kingdom Metazoa; phylum Chordata; class Mammalia; order Primates; family Cheirogaleidae; genus Cheirogaleus; species Cheirogaleus major. Next base: position 34,936 of record CAUYPO010081850.1, on the reverse strand, counting down.
CTATTTTTCATTTTTTTTGAGGAACTGCCATAACTGGTAATAAAATTGCCTCATTTTACATGCTTGAGTAATTTTATTATCAGACACTTTTCTAGATTTTTGATCATATTCTAGTGTATTTTAAACTTAATTATGAATTTATTTGTTAAAAGGAGAGAAAGATGAACATTTTCATTGTTAATATGTATATATACCAGGCCAAACTGGCAAATTATTACTTGTATCTGTTAATTTTATAGTGATATAGAGGAATGATTAATACTTAGCTCTCACAATGTGAATATTGCTAGATATTTGTGATGCGTAGGAGTGAACCAACTCTTTGCCCAAACCTGGTTATAATGTCAAGATTGATGTGCACATGCATCAAGAGGGTATGAAAAGGTTTAGTACTCACATAAAGAGACTTCCTGAGGAGAATAAGACTGGCACCCTGGAATGGCTTAAGCAAAGGGTAAGTGTTGGCTTAGGGTGTTTTTGTTTGTTTTTCTTTTATGCTTAGTTTCGGGCAGGGGTTCTAGCTCTTGGGCTAGGGATTATGTGTTTTTTATTTCCAATGGTGCCAGAGGAGGTGGTGTGGGCTTCCTCATCATTTGGCAAGATGAGGTACTAGAGAACCACCTTTGTTATAGTAGAATGTGTGATTAGAATTTAGAGCACCTGTCTAATCTTCCTAGTTCCAAAACTGACTGGCTATGTGATGCTAAAAAGACAATTAACCTACCTAATTACTATAATACCTAGGAGGGTTTTAAGAAGATGATTTATGTTAAAGATCTTAAAATAATTTGAAGTATTACAATAGTTAATTCCAAGTAGTCTATGCCCTAGAATCTATGTGCTTAAGAATTATATATGTGGCCTTGTACTATTGTCATGTATAGACGTGTAAGACTGCCTGAGTTCAGCACATATTTCATGCCTTACTCTGCAATCTTGAACAGCATATATAGCCTCTTTGTTGCTCAACTTCTATATCAGTAAAATTAGTGTAGTAAGACCCTACTTCATCGAGTTATTGTGGGTTATAAATCAATTAATATATGTAAAACATTTAGCACAATGCCTAGCATATAGTAAACAACCTAAGTATAAGATAGTCATCTATAGAGAGGTGAAAAACAAAAACTAGAAACAAAGTTGATATGGTTTGGGTATTTGACCCCTGCAAATCTTGTGTTAGGTCTCCAATGTTGGAGGCGAGGCCTGATGGAAGGTATTTGGGTCATGGTATAGATTCCTTATGGATGGCTTGGTGCCATCCTCACTGTAATGACTGAATTTTCACTCTTAGTTCCTGCAGGAACTTGTATAAGAGAGTCTGGCACCTCCATCCCCTCTGTCTTGCTTCTGCTCTCTCACTGCTTGAACTCTGCATATCCCAGCTCTGCTTTCCTTTCTGCAATGAGTGAAAGCAGACTGAAGTCCTCACCAGAAGCAGATGTTAGTGCCATGATTTTGTACAGCCCATAGAACCATGAGCCAAGTAATCCTCTTTCCTTTATAAATTATTAAGCCTCCGGTATTCCATTATAGCAATACATAGTGGACTAAAACAGAAAAATATCCCTATATATAAAGATATATTTGGGGGAACAAAATAAATATTTGTTTTTGGAAATTCTCAGAAGAGCATTTCCTTCAGTTCAATTTCATATCTGTATTTTCTTAATATTTTGTAGTTCATCTATAATAATTTAACTTAGTTTAAAAATTAAGAACTTTATATGGCCTCTTAAAGCATATTTTATATTCTTTTTAGAAATAAACAAGTACTCAAAGTGATCCTTTTGGTTCTTCTCATATCACTTATTATTCCACCCCCTGTTGTTCTTGAGTTGACAGCACATTCTTTAAATCTAGCAAATCTCTATCAAAGTAATAATTATGGACAAATTGAATGCTTCAATAGTAATTTCAACAAATAGGAGTCTGGGGCCCACTTTAAAAATATGAATAACAGATATTTGCCTTGGAGTTTACATTAATCTTTATTGTAACTAGGTATTTCATCCTAGTTTCATTGGGGCAAAGTTCTGGCTTTCATTTCAAAGCACACAGGTGCATTTTCACATTGTAGCAGTCTACAGAGAAATGCCTCCAAGCTCAGAATTTTGCCTTTGGGAAATGGTTTTGTCTGTGTATTAGGTACTCTGTTTCCTTATATTGGTATTAATAACTGCATATCTTTAAGGAGAAGCTTTGCTTGAGTTCCAGAGTACAAAGGAGGGAAAATAGAGCTCTCGGCACTCAAAGGACACATATAAGATTGGCAATTAGAACTATAGTTGCAAACCAATTACCTCATGAGCTCATGAAAATCCTCTCTGGCAGGCATTATGTGATACATGATGTCTTTGTTTACTATTCTTCAAAGATTCTTGTTCTCTTTCCTGTAAGAATCCTACTATAATCAAGTGGTAATCTTAGAGAGATCTCTTTACTCCTCATCTTTAAAATAACTTTATCTAGAGAAGTCACTTAGAAAGCTCTTGAGGAGAATACAGTTCTTTTATCTGTATACACAGAATTTTGATTTAAAGTAAACTTATTTATAGAGAGAGTAAAGGAGTGGAGTTCTTTTTATTTTACAGAAACTTTGAGTGTTTCTTTAGGAATCAGAAAAGGACTCTAGCAATGAAAATTAACTATGAATAGTCATGTATTCACTCAACTATGGCTCAGTCTACATTTATTGAGTACCATCCCAGACTAGCCATCCAGTGTTATAAATCTGCTTACAGAATACATTATACTAGGCAGATATTTGAAAAATTAAGAAGTGTTCAAAATTACTAGTATTGTAAGAAATAAATGTCATATATAAATACCTTTCAGAAACACACACTTGTATATTCCCACATCAACTCTAAAGGATTTTTGTGTGTCGAGCAAAATACTTAAGACATAGAAATTTGTGATATTCTATAAACTCCTAAAATCAGAAAGTGACTAAAGATTGGTGAGAAAAATCCCAAGTATGATAATATTTGCATATTGAGGGACAAGCACAGTCTATCCTTATGACAAAATATGTATTTATAACTGTTTCATCTTTGCCTATGGTATTTATGACTCCATAGAAGGAAGAGGTGCTATATCACCATTGTTTTTTGTGACTGAGAGATAGGAACACACATACACTGCTGGTGGGACTGCAAACTAGTGCAACTTCTGTGGAAAGCAATATGGAGATACCTCAAAGAGATACAAGTAGAATTACCATTTGATCCAGCAATCCCATTACTGCACATCTACGCAAAAGAACAAAAGACATTCTATAAAAAAGACATTTGCACTAGAATGTTTATAGCAGCACAATTCATAATTGCAAAGATATGGAAACAACTCAAGTGCCCATCAATGCATGAGTGGATTAATAAAATTTAAATGCATACTTTTAGTTCTTTGAGGTATCTCCATATTACTTTCCAGAGAGGTTACACTAGTTTGCAGTCCCACGAGGAGTGTATGAGTGTTCCTATATCTCCGCATCCATGCCAATATTTATTGTTTTGGGCTATTTGATAAAGGCCATTCTCACTGGAGTTAAGTAATATCTCATTGTGGTTTTGATTTGCATTTCCTTAATGATTAGAGATGTTGAGCATTTTTTTCATATGTTTCTTGGTCATTATTCTGTCTTCTTTTGAAAAGGTTCTGCCCACTTTTTAATTGGGTTGTTTGATTTTTTCTTGCTAATTTTTCTGAGTTCTATATAGATTCTAGTTATCAACCCTTTATTGGATGTGTAGCATGCAAATATTTTCTCCCATTCTGTAGGTTGTCTGTTTGCTCTCGTGATAGTTTCCTTGGCTGTGCAGAAGCTTTTTAATCTAATCAGGTCCCATTTATTTATTTTTGTTGCTGCTGTGATTGCCTTTGGGGTCTTCTTCACAAATTCTTTGCCTAGGCAAATGTCTATAAGAGTTTTTCTGACATTTTCTTCTAGAATTCTTATAGTTTCATGTCTTAGGTTTAAGTTTGTTATCCACAATGAGTTGATTTTTGTGAGAGGTGAAAGATTCAGATCTTGTTTCAATCTTCTACATGTGGCTACCCAATTTTCCTACCATCATTTATCTAACTTGACAGATAGAGCTGCCTTTCAAATATTTAAAGATAATTATCATATTTCTTCTTAATTTTATCTTCCTTAACTAAAATATTTCCAATACCTCCAAAACTTCCTTATTTGCAATTTTGTCTAAATTTATAATATTTTCTATTTTGGTGGCAATAAAACCTTTGAACCACCAAATATTCTTCATTGGTTTACTCCCAACACATTTGAAATATTCTACTATGATTTCTAATGACTATTTACAGACTATGTTGATGTTTAGTGTAATTTATTTGTGAACACATTTACATGGCAGTTAAGATGATTCATAAGATGGAACTGACAAGAAAGGTAACATTTTCCTGGAATAAGTGTGTGTACATAAATCAACTATAAATTATTGTTTTACAGATTTTATGGATTAGTCATTTCATCAATAAATGCACTAATCTTGAGCAAACAAAAGCATAAACCATAAACAAAACCATATTTGAAACTTTGAATACTTCTCACAAGGACATCTTGGTTTTTACTATTCAGCTTGAGTCATTGCTATGAATAGAACACACATTAAATACTAAAAGGATCATAAAGTAACCAAGCGTTGGGTTCACAAATGAAACAGATTGGACTCCCTACCAACAATTTTCATGATAGTCATAACATTGAAGTTGCTCCTTGACTTTTTTTTTATTAAAAGTCCTTAGAAATTGAAAAAGGATCCCTATTTATGCTTTGAAGATTTACCAATTTAATGAACTCCTAAAAATCTCTTGAGGAACAGCATGAATTTCTCTGGGGAGACTGAACAAAACTAGTCTTCATTCAAGAGTTAGATATGATATAAATGAAAGAAAAGGTATTGCGGAAAAATAGAAATTCATCTTCATCATTATTTAAAGAAAGTATGCAATGAAGAATTCAATCAGACTTTTACTAGAAATAAGCAAATGTGACAGAATTATCTCCATATGCCACTCAAACATAAAATTCTATAAGTGTAGAATAATGTGTCCATATGTATCCTGCAATCAATTGCCATGCAGTTTGGAGTGAAAATGTGTACACTGACCAATAACTTTGAAAAGAAGAATTTTATTGTTTCTAATTCTGAAGGTGGAGTTTGGAGAGTCAACATACTTTCTATGAGTATAGTACGGAGGCAAAAGATGGCGATTGCTTGTGTTTTGGTCACAAAGGGAAGAAATGTCAAACATTTTTAAATAGTCTACCCTTTAGGTATCTCACAAAGGAGAATGAGCTAGACATCAAAGTCCTATTCACAGATATGGTGGCTACCAGTTTTAGTCTTCTTTCCACAAATATAATGTATTCTCACTTTGTAAGAAGGGAGGTAGGATAAAATCATTCTCTATAGAATAGAATTTCAGTCTAGAATACTGTTCCCTTCTTGTCTCGTCTTGTCTCTTCCTTCCTTTCTTTCTTTCTTTCTTTCTTTCTTTCTTTCTTTCTTTCTTTCTTTCTTTCTTTCTTTCTTTCTTTCTATTTCTCTTTCTTTCTTTCCATTCTTGTAAGTTACAAAGTGAAAAGAATTTATAGAAATTATTCATCTCTACCTTATGGCTGTAGATGTACATGCATAGGCAATACTACCATGTTTCTACCCCCATCACCAGAACAGTAGAGCACAGCACAAAGAGAAACAAAGAAGTTTAAAGAATATATCAATTCTTATTTAATGGAGATTACACATATTAAAAAGTCATTTTTTCTTCTACACATGTAAATTAAAATGTTTATATATATACACACAGACACACATATATTGGAATTATGCTAGCATAATTCCATTGCTGAACATCTGTCCAAGTGACAGGGAAAAATCTCCTTTACCAGATGGTTAAAATATTTTGATAATACTGTTTAGTTTATTTTCCTTTAAGTATTAAGAAAAAAAGCTAGGTTAGCATATTAATTAAAATATGAAAAGAACAATAGACTAATTTAAGGAAAAATAGGCATTTTTTTGTAGATAGTAGTGAAGACAAATGATCAATGAAAATGATAGTAAATTTGCATCTGTACCAAAATCAATACACTTTTAAATGTTTTAGTTTGTTTTCATTTGTTTGTTTGTTTGTTCCTTTGTTTTAATTTGGGAATTCAAAGAAATCTGGCTGTAATATTAGTTTTCTGATATACACAACTAATTTTCTGTGTTCACCTATCCCTTAAATATGGAAACTTTTAGAGTTATGGCAATAATATCAGTCAGTTGATCACAATATATGGTTAAAAGATTAAGGCATTTTATCTTAGGTGTCTTGGATAGGACCTCACAAATAAAACAGCAAATCACAAGAGAATAAGATTTTTTTGCAGCACATCTGTGCTGGGATAATAAATTATAGAAATGTAGCTAAAAATATGCCATCTGTGAAGGAGTCTGCCCAGTAGAATTAGCAATATTGCATTTAATAAATACCCAATAAGTTTGTAGTTTCTCCTTACAGGTATGATGTGTAAAAACCTTGTTGCTCAAGTTTTAAAATTCTGATTTGACCTCATTTACTGTAGCTTGGATCATTATTTTAATTATAATATAAGGATGTTTTTGGTCATTTATTTGTTAGAAAAGTATCTATTCTTACAAAAACCGATGCTAGCACAAGGTGAGTGTATATTGGATGACATGTTTATTAGTTTAATAAATAACAAGACATGCCAAGCATAGTCCTACCATGCTAACACAATGCCACACAAAATAAAGCAACAACTGAAATGTACATAACATGGGAAATATTTACTTTTTGGAATCAACCCCCCAAAAAAACTCTGAATAATTTTATAATTTCTGATTTTTATTAATGTTAAACAGTGTAATTTTTCATCTATTTAAAAATATTAAGTAAGAAGTTTGCTTGAATCTATAAACACTTTTTTTAATTCTGCACAGTATTTAGGTTGATTGTAATGCCTTTCTTCTGAATAGATTAAAATGGAGGAAACATATATATCAATATTTCATAGATATAGTAGAAATATATACAATTGATTTTGTAACATTTTTGACCAAATAACTTGAAGGAATATTACAAAGATAGGCAAATGCATTTGTGAAGTGCTTTTTTAACATTTTAAAGTAATTTAAACATACATAATTATTTTAAAAAATAACACAGAGTTTACATACAGTCTTCACCCCTATTTATCTAATATTAACAATTTATGTAACCCTGGAACAATTATCAAGACCAAGAATTAGCATTGGTACAATAATATTAGCTAAATCATAGAGCTTATTTGAATTTGATCAGTTTTTCCTTTTTCCTTTAATTATCTTTTTCTGTTCCAGGATCCAATGAAGAATCCCATGTTGCATTTACATCTTATTTCTCTGTCTTCTGCCATCTATGGACAATTTATCATCTTATTCTTTGTGATTCTCCTTGATGGTTTTTGATACTTTCTATTAAATGATTTAGTGGGTGCAAGCAGTTTTTATTACATGGATGAATTGTGTAATGCTGAAGTCAGGACTTTCAGGGTACCTGTCACCAAAATAGTGTACATTGTACCTGATAGGTAATATTTTATCCCCCACTACCTCTCATTCTCCCCCTTCTTTGATTTCAAAGTACATTACACTACTATGTGACCATATATATCGATCATGTAACTCCCACTCATAAGTGAGACATGTGGTATTTGTTTTCCCATTCCTGAAATACTTCGCTTAGTACAATGGTGTCCAGTTCCATCTAAGTTGTTGCAAAAGACATTATTTCAATCATTTTAATGGCTGAATAGTACTCCATTAATCATTCATACATTTATATTTATACATCTCACATCTTCTTAATCCACTCATGAATTGATGGACACAATTTATCAACTTTCCAATGATCAATTGTGCGACAATGAACATTCAAGGGTAGGTGTCTTTTTTGATAAAATGACTTCTTTCCATTAGGTGAATACCCACTAGTGGGTTTGCTGGATGGAATGGTAGGTCTACTTTTAGTTCTTTGAGGAATCCCCATACTGTGTTCTGTACAGGTTGTTCTAATTTACATTCCCACCAACAACAACATATAAGTGTTCCCTTTTTACTACCTCCACAGCAACATCTATTATTTTTTACTTAGTAATAATGGTCATTCTGATATAAATGAGGCAGTATATCATTGTGGTTTTAATTTGCATTTCCCCGGTGATTAGTGATGTTGACCATTTTTTCATATGTTTGTTGGCCATTTGTTTACCTTCCTTTGAAAAAAATCTCTTCATATTTTTTGCCCACTTTTTGATGGGTTTATTTGGGTTTTTTTCTTGCTGATTTGTATGAGTTCTTTGTAGATTCTGGATATTAGTCCTTTGTTGAATATATATAGTTTGTGAATATTTTCACTCATTCAGTAGGTAGTCTATTTACTTGGTTGATTATTTCCTTTGCTGTACAGAGGCCTTGTTAGTTTAATTAAGTTTAGTTTATTTATTTATTTTTGTTATTGCCATATTTGCTTTTGTGGTCTTAGTCTTAAATTCTTTGTCTAGGCCAATGTCCAGAAGAGTATTTCCTACCTTTTTTTTTTTCTTAATTTTTGACTGACTGGGTTAATTCAATAGCATTGTTATCAAGCTATAAAAAATTTTTTTTGCTTGTTCTAGTCTGTTGTTAAAACTTTCCACCATATTTTTACTTCCCTGAATGATTCTTTCATTCCCTAAAGTTATGTTTTATTAACCATCTATGTTTTCACTGAATCTTTGATTCTTGCTGTGAATTTTTATTTGTTTCTTTGTGTTGATTTTCAAGTTTCTTATTGATTCCATTTAGCTTACTAGCAATCCATATTTTGAATTTCATAGCTGACATTTAAAAAAAATTTCCTTTTGTTCGGAGTCCCTTCTGGTAAGATAGTGTGACTCTTTAAGTGTGTTGTTACACTCTTGTTTTTATGAATACTGCCAGAATTCTTGCATTGATCTCTTCTCCTCTGGATAAGCTATCACTTAATTTTGACTTTAGTTTTGTATAGATAAGAGTTCTTTTTTCTCTACTCTTAAGTGTTTGACTGTAGTGTATATAACATGAGGTCTTTTGGCTTTTTTTTCTGGGTAATTGAGGTGGCCAAAGTACTGAATAAATTCCTTAGTAATAGATAACTTTTGTTGAGTTTTGAGCAATTATTTTGTAGAATGTTTCTAAATATGAGTTTTCTTAATTTTTCCTATAATTAGATTAATATTATGCATTTTTGGCAAGAATATCATGAATTTGCTGCTGTCATTCTCATATATCAGGCATTCAAGATACTGATATATGTTATATGTACTGTGTCCCTTGATAACTTGGTTAAGTTAATGTCTTCCAGATATCTCTACTATGAATTACTTTTAATTTTATAACTTATAAATATCTTGGTATAAGCCTTTTGCGATTATTTTAATATTCTCCTTCTCCTCAAATTTTGCCGTCTAGTTGTAGCATCCTTTGGTTAACCTTGCCTGGAATAATTCTTACTACAGTATTTCCTAATTAACTTTGTATTTCTCTAATTCCTTCTAACTATGTTAACTTAAACTAAGGAAGAGCTATCACTTGTATGTTATAAATTTATTATTTAAATTATTTATTCATATCTATATGTACTCATGCATGTTTATTTTATTGTATATTATAATTCAATGTATTTATTATTTTTGCTTGAATTGTCCAGGTTTTGGCCATGGAACACTTCTTCAGGTTGGCTCTTGTTTCTTTTTTGATGTACTCAGATCTTTTTTCACTCACTTTTTTATTTCAAAAAAACACAAAAATATTTCAGATTTATTTTATATTTTAAAAGTATTTTTAATCTTCTAAAATTAGTATGGAGAAGAGATCAACTATTCAATATTATTTTTGATCAATACAAAAATTACATAACAAACCAGAAGTTTCAACTTCTTGATATGCAATGGTAATCAAAAATGATTTACATTCATGAGGATAAGTGATAAATTATTAAATAAAACTCAACACATTAGTACAAAAATATCAAAAAAGAATGAAAATAGAGAATATATATTAATCTAACCTAGTAATTACTTGTTGGTTTATTCTCATTCAATGTCAATTGTTTTCTAATTCATTTCCATAAACACATATAAATGATCTCTTATATTTAAAACACAGTACTAGATGTGGTAACAGACATTTTTAATCACAGAGCTTACAATCATTTCCAGGATAATAACTGTATGTGTTCAACATAAAATATCTATTATATTAAGTGTCACGCTAATTTCTGAGGCTCCAAAGGTGAATAAGAAATGTGTGAACTCATAATTTTAAGAAGCCATGGTATTACTGTACCAGAAATAAACACATGATATGGAGGGATACAGTAAAGAAGAATCTCCAAGTGCACAAACAATTATAAAAATAATTAATTTTAAAAGGCAGCCTACAATTAGTTCTATAAGAGAATTACAGAATCCATATGAGATTTCAGAGAAAGTAGAGCTTCCTTCAAATTAAAAGGAATCAAAAAAGGCAATTCAGGCAGATAAACATTAAAAATATCAGGACAAGCCCTTCAAAATATGATGGCTAGTGATATGTATTAGGGAAAGAGTGGTAGGCAACAGATTTTATAGGCAGGTCATCATCATATACATCACATTAAAATATCAAGCTGAAGCTATATTATAGATGAGTCTTAAAATCAAGCTGTGACATTTGATTTAGCTTGGTAGGCAACAGAAAACTATTGGATGTTTTTCAGCACTAAGTGATATGATTGAAGTTTGTTCTAAAGATAGTTACATTGATGTGAGAGATGGACTGTCTAAATGTTGTTGGAGATTCTAGCAAGATGTTAGAATGAATGTAAGGTAAATTCTCTTCCGTTTATTTATTTAAGAATCATTTCTTAATCCACTGAATGCTAAAATCTATGATAATGAATAAGCCTTTGCCAGTACCATAAAGGAATTTAGTGTAAGAGACAAAAAGTAAACACATAATTATAATTGTAGAGGTATGCTGAGACCTCTGCATTCTACCAAGAAAACACAGAGCAAACATTCCTAATCCAGGTAATAAGGAGGTTGAAACTAGAGCATTTCTCTGAATTTGAAGCACTGTCAGTAGATTTATAGTTGAAGTAGACCAAATGGGAAGACTGTATTCTCTTAGAAACAGCCGACTGGGAAAAGGCAAGAAAGTAAACAGGATTATGATACATAGGGAAATTCCAATTTGATATCTACAGCTAGACTTTAAAAGACAAAGAGATAAGAAATGAATTTTAAAGTTAATGAATTCATGGAGACTCTCCTTCTTGCAGACCATTTAAAAAATGTTTTAGAGGAATCCATTGGTGTCCACTAGGAAGTATGCTGCCAATAAATATGTAGGATCAAGGTAGGCACAGTGGATCTCACCTGTAATCCCAACTACTTGGGAGGCTGAGGCAGGAGGATGACTTGAGCCAGGAGTTTGAGGCTACAATGAGCTATAATCATGCCACAGAACTTCATTTTGGGTAACAGACCAAGACCTTGTCTCTAAGAAAGAAAGAAAAAAAAAAGAATCTCTTACCCTTGAGCCCCTTCAACAATATTTGGTTTGTGAATTTATTTTATAATGTGGCATAAAATTTTGTTTATAGAACTTATTTTGTTATAGAAAAAGAGTTGCCAATCTACTGTGTAATGATGAGAGGCTTCTAGGAGCAGGAGAAAGCATAAGAGCAAAATAATTGATCCATCTATAGGCACTGGAACACTTGAATAAAAGTCACATAACTTGTAGAGGAGAAAAATTGCTCCACATGATCACCTACACTAGTATTCAGGGAAACAACAGTTAAAAGAACAATAATTAAAAGAACAAACAAACTCTTTCTTATATTAAGTTAGTCAGAATGAAAAAGTACTATGCAATGTTGGCTTGGAAATAAGAAATTGAGCAATATTTTATTCTTCTGGAAACAAAATATAAGCATTCATCCCTCAATATATACAGGGGGTTGGTTTTAGGACCACCTGCATCTACCAAAATCCACTGATACTTGAGCAGTCCAGCAGTCAGCCCTGCAGAAACCACATATGTGAAAAGTCAGCCATCTGTGTACATGAATCTTGCATCCTGCGAATGTTTTCTGTCCTATTTGTTTGAAAAAAAATCCACATATAAGTGGACCTATGAGGTTCAAACCTGTGTTACTCAAGGGTCAACACTATATTATTTAAAGCTTCTGAAAAGCAGACAATATTGACTGCAAGATCATTAACAACATTAATATTGACTACAAGGTATTAAACTTTGACATAGTAATTCTACACCTAAATGTCTATTCTTAGGAAAATATTAGAAATGTGAGCAAATCTTATGCTGCATATGCTTGCTTTAGTCTGTTTATACTATAGAAAAGTCAACTTGAAATCCAAACCATAGGAATTCACTTAAATATATAGTTGCACATGAATACAGAGTAATACTATACAACCATTAAAATGGTCATTATGTTTTTAATAACATGAAAAAATGCCCCCAATATTTACACCTCTGCACTTACATCACATTATCAAGAGATGTTCCTTGACAACATAGAACCTACTCCACTCTAGGCCCACCACTATCTTTTCCCTTATAATGGTTTTATTCTCTTCACATTCTGTTCTGGCATATCCTTGCTTATTTATTGTTGCTGTCTATCTCTCACACACACTGGAATAAAAGCTCAATGAGAGTAGAGAATTTGTCTTGTGAATGAAGTATTCTTAATGTCAAGAACCATGCTTGACACATTCCAAGAAATACACATTTTCAGAGTGTATAAATAGTACATAATTGTATAAGATTAGATATCAATTATGTAAAAAGATCTATAGAATACTTAAGAGACACAAAATGCCATAACTGGTGATGCCACAATTTTGCAATTTTGAGTATTTACATTTATTTTATGATATTTATTTAGATAACAGAAGATTTTCTACAAGAATTATGAATACTTGGGGTTAGACAAAAATAGCAAAGTTATAACTAAAAATAAATTACTTTGATATTAGTGTGGTGAGGGGCACTTTGGAGTCTATTATAAAACTTTTATAGTTAATAAATTGAAAAATGTTGAAATCTTGAACTAAGGAATGGTAGAGATAAAAAAAAAGAGGTTAAGAGTTTTTTTGGATTTTTTTATTGGTTAAAATATTCGTTGATATTATCTAAATTCAGTGGTGTGGGCACTGATCTTTCTTCAGGCTTTCCAGAATTTTCCCCTTACACTCTGAATGATACTTTACCCTCGCCTATCAGAGTTGAAAAATAGGCGAACAGTTACCATACCTGAGCCACCACAACACACTTCATGGAGGTTGGAATTACTCCTTTTTTTGTTTCTCTTTAGCTCCTTTTTCTCTGATGCTTTAAACCTGACAAACATGGTCCTTTCTCACCACATTTAGATTATTAAAATAAATAAATAAATAAACATCTGGGATTGCAGTTTGCACAGTCCTAGACTTTTGTTTGCTTTCTAGGTCTGCTTTCTTTTCTTTTCTTTTCTTTTTTTTTTTTTTTTTTGAGAGTATAAATATATTTATTATTATGCCATAATTATAACATTTAACAGATAAGATTTATCCTTCAGGGATTTGAAGTGGATGCTTGTGAACAGACAGATATTTTCCCCCCTGGTCCACCGAATGCTGTAAGAAGTAGGCGCTCCAGCTGGAAAGCCTTGGTCTCAGATGAGTCTGATTGTGCTAGGCAGAATTAAAGCCCCCAGGAAGTTTCTGTAATTCCTAATTCCTGTGACTATGAATATATCGCCTTACATGGCAAAAGGAACTTTGCAGATATACATAAGGTTATTAATTATTTGATCTTAAAATAAGGAGATTCCTGGATTTTCTGAGTAGAACCAATATAATCACATGAACCCTTAAACCAGAAGAAAAAGGCAGAAGAGGAAGTCAGAATAGGAAGTTAGAAGGATACAGGAGAAGAAATGAAATTGATTTGAAATATGAGAAGGATTTGAAGCTCTGTTGTTGGCTTTGACAGAGGAGGAATAAGCCAAAGGACACCAGGTGCCCTGTAGGAGTTGAGAGTGGTCCCTGGCTGACAGTTAGCAAGGAGACAGGGTCAACTGTGCCAGCAGCTTGAATGAGCCTAGAAGTGAATTCTCCCCCAGAGCCTCCAGGTAAGAGGTCAGGCCAGCCAGCACCTTAATGGAACTTTGACCAGAGGACCCCACTGAGCCTCCCCTGGAATTCTGACCTATGTGACTAAGAGATAATACATGAGTGTTGTTTCAAGCCATTACATTTGTGATAATTTGTTATAGCAGCAGTAGAAAATGAATCTACTGTTCATGTGTGGAGATTGGAAGGATGGACCACCAAGCATGTCATGACTAAGATGTTTCCTGGGAATGTCCTGGGTTTAAGAGAATATAGAGTTGGGGTACTTAGCATTTTCATTTGGCCATGTGTCAGTGTCAGAAGATAGAGTCGATTTTGAGTGGACAGCTTTGTGTGTCTACATCTGGGTCTGCTTTTATTCATGACATCTTAGATCTCTTCTGCACAAGAAAAATAAAAGATCCCACCTGATTCCAAACTGTTTCTGGGAATTCCACATTGAATTCATTTCTAACAAAGGACTGCAGTGCTGTGCCTGTTTTTTTTTTTTTTCCCTTGGTTCACTGTCTGTTCATATTTCTCCCTCATGGAACTAAATTGAGAACAAAATTTTGAATGTGTGTTCAGACCATATTCATTGTAATAACAATTATTAACCTTACAGATACTTCTTATATCACCCTACTTTAATAAGGAACAAAACAGTCATTTATAAATAGATTATTGGATGTTATTTCAACCATAATTTATATCTCAGTTTTAGCATAGTACATGTACTTATTTATATCAGGTTTTTCCTGTGAGTGACCTTTAATTTTTTGATGTGGAAGAAGATATAGAGAAAAAGCAATGGATAAAGTTTGTTCATAGATGCATATACAGATAGGAGTTTGCTTATTTTTTCAACAAAACTTTATGTAGTACATACTATGGGGCAAGAAAAACAGCTTAGGTAAAAGTATGAATCAGAAATATTGGCACATTTGGAGAATAAAGTTAAAAGCTACAAAAAGGAAACACAGCACTAATGAAAACATGCACAGCAATGTCATAATTTTGCTTAAAGAAAGCCCTGATTGTGAAGAATTAGATATCTCCCCACCTTAATATAAACAAATTCACAAAAATATTTTAACATTATTTGGTTAAGAAAACGTACTAATTTAATTTAATATTTTAATCAATAAGTGATTATGTATAACCCACTATCAAAAGTTCTACTTGAAAAGTCTGGTCTTAGCATGACTCTGGTTCAAGAATACTACAGATAAAAAGCACTAAATTTTGTAGCATGCTATCAAAATGAATTCCTGTTACAGAAATCTATAGAGATGTAAGAAATTCTTTTCACCATATAATATAACCTTCAATTTTATGAAGATGTCAAATGTTTCTTTAGATGATTAATATAGAAATTGCTTGAATGAAAGTTCTACCACCTGAAGGTATTAGTTACTACTTGGAACACATCTGTATTTGAATGTCTTATTAAACTCATATCTGACAGATCCTTGTCCAGAAAGGAAATGTTAGTGTGAAATGTTAGTTGGAACGCTCATATCCATTATCTAAGATATTCTATAAGCAGTGAAGGAATAAGGAACTATTTGCACAGCCATTGTTTTTATAGAACAAAATATTTAAGGCATGAAGCAAATATGCTATCAGGATTGCAAAAATTCCTGAGGCTCACTGGGGTACAGGGAATCTCTTCAATGGCTTCCATTAAAAATTAACATATTTCATTACTGGGAATAGTTTACTTTCAAATGCAATTGACATAGCTCATGATTATTGCCAGCTATACTTTCGTTGTGTCATAGCTGCAGCTTATAATGACATTCTGCAAGGGTACCATTGACACCAGTACTTTGTCTTCCATAACAGCACTCAGGGGCATATTTTTAACACAGAATGAATCAGAAAATCACACCCATAACTTTGGGAATGTGATGCTGAAAATTGATTCCACTGAGTTCTATCCAGATGTCTCTTCACTTATAATGTGGAATAATTTATCAAAAGAACCCATTCACATTATGAATTTATTATTTTTCTTGAATCATAAATTAACATTTATGTAAGATAGGTAAAATTAGAAGTATGTGATTCTACTTAAAACAAATTTAGAAATAGAATTAAAGCTGAAAAATATTAGTACAGAGATAAACCATGCAATTATCTGGAGCAGTTAGAGAGAAGTAGCATATGAGGTTATATACCAAAAGACTTGAAGATGAGAAAAGTCACCTCAAGAAAGATTCTGGCATGAATCAATTTTAAGTATGACTGCAATAAATATACAAGTTAATTAAGAGTTCACTTTTGCAGCAAGGAAATTAAAAAAAACTGTTCAATGTGAATGAGTTAGCGAGATGTACACAAGACTTGAATTTCCAGTGCATATAAAGTGTTCTTAATCTCTGCATAATTTGAGAATAGTTAAAATAACAATTTAATATCATGAACAAATTTTTAGTGTAATATTTACATACAGGTATGATTAGAGGGAAATTTGAAACTTTTTCATTCATTCTTTCAATAAATATTCAAAAGACACCTGTAAACTGCAAAGCACTTGACTAAGGCACCTGGATATACAAGAGAACAAAACAATCATGATAGCTAATGTTATCTAATATTTTTCAGCTTCAATAGCTTCATTTTAGTGGAAATGGAAAATAGATAATTAACAAACTAAAATACATATAATATACAGAATATTGGAAGGTGATAAGTGCTATAAGAAAGAGCCAGGTGAGGATCAGTGGTGTGTGACGAGTTAAGAGGGAAGGAATATGGGGAGAGAGACATTAGAATGTTGCCTTATTAAATAGGATGATCATGTAAATTCTTATTGAGAAAGTGACATTTGAGCAAATACTGAGATGGGAATGCTGGTCATATGCATATCTGGGGAGAGTGGTATATGCAAAAGGGATAGTTAGGACAAAGTCCTGGTATATTCCAGGAATATCATGGAAGCCTGTATTTGTATAACTGAGATAGGGTTGTATGGGTGATAAAAGATGAAGTCAGAGAAGTAATAGAATCTTTGTTATGTAGGTAAGGCCCTATATGCAATGTAACTACAAGTTAAGTGGGGAGTCACTTTAGGATTTTCAGAAAATGAACAACATTATTACTTGCATTTAAAAAGGTGATTTGACTGGCTTATAAAGAATAGAATGCAGGGGAAATGGTAGAAGCATGGAAATAATTCTGAAGGTTATTGCAGTGATTCATGTAGAAAAGTGTTGGTAGCAATCAAAGTGCAGAAAATGGTCAGTTCTTAGTACAGAATATTTTGAAGGTATATTAAACAGGTTTTACTGAGACTGGATGTGCAGTGTGAAAAAGAGCAGAGTCATAACTCAATTTCAGCATAAGCAACTAGAAGTATTTTTATTGCCTGAACTGAGTCAGATTATAGGTGGAGAAGGTGTGGCAGGGAAAAGCAGGAGTTCAGACTGGAACACACAGAGTTTGAGATTTCCAGTGGCATGTGAGTAGAGAATAGTGAGTATGTTGTTACATAGTAAGTCTGGATTTGGTAACGAAGACCTGAACTAACAATACGAACTTAAATGTTGTAAGCAGGTGGAGTTTAATGCCAAGAGTTGGAATCACCAAGGAAAAGAGTATATAGATATAGAAGATAAAGGTCTAATTCCACTGCAATTCCACATCAAAATTGCCTCCTCATTAATTTCTTGGTTAGAAGTTATAAGAAATGCAGATATATATGAATGGAAAGATACTCTCTGATTATACTGGGAAATAATATTGAATAAACAATGTTATCATTCCACATAGAAAGCATTGTATATAAGTAATGTCATTAGAGTTCAAATTCTAGTTCAGACATTCTATGATTCAAGAAGTGTAATATTGAAGAGGGTAACTGAAAGGATATCAAGAGCTAGGTAAGATCATTTTAGAAGGAAGTTCATATAGATTGCCTATGTTAGAACAGAATGCTGACTTAAATTTATAAGAATATTGTAGAAAGTGAGAGTTCCTCAAAAACTGTTGTTAAAATCATCTAAAATAAGTTTAACGTTTGTAGTACAGTAAAATAATAGTCTTAATAATGGACAATGCTAGCATTTAATATTATTTAGAAGAATTATTTCTCATTTTCATATACAATTCACAATAAAAAACAATAGAAGTTCTAACAGAAATGCGCTGATGAGGTAGAATGTGACTATTAAATGAATCAACGTAAATCTCCATATTGTGTCATATAGATTTTAGTTTTAAAGAAAAATTATTTAAAGTAACATTAAATAGCTTTTTGCGTGTGAATGAGTATGCTAGGGAACAGCTGTATAGAAACTTAGCATTCTGTATTTGACTGGAGTTGAGTATCTATAGTAAGTGAATCTTTAATGCTGCAGCTGACATTGTTACTGATTGAAGAACTCTACTTATTTCTCCAAGTATCTACTTTCCTAGAAATTTGTCTCAGTGCTTTTTGTGCTATTTATGTAATATCCAAGAATTTTTCTACCAGTGTACAATAGGACAAGAGATTTTGTCACGATCAAAATGAATCTAGAATGTGAAAAGGATTTGAGGTCTAAAATATTCTGGTGCTTATGAGGTTCCTGGTTAATTAGGGGAAGAGTTTTATGTTTTAGGACTACGTTTGCCCTGCTGAAGAATTTAAATCTACCTTATAACCCCAAATTATTGGATAAATCTATAGCATCTCAGCCTACTTCCCAAACTATTATTGTAGAAATAACTGGAATTTATTTCTCTGAAAAACATGGGTATCTCTCCTCATAAGATTGCTGTCTTATCCTACTAGCAATTATAAAGAAATATTTGCTATAAGTCACAAGAATTATTATTGTGATATATGTTGTGGGAAACCAGGTGCAGAATAAATATCAGCCATGGCTGTCAAGTAATATAAAATAGAAGTACAATTAGCTATTACAAGAAAGCTTTTAGGGAAACTTTCCAAATAGAAACCCACTGCCTTGAATAACTTAATTAACTTCCTGTGGGATCAAATCCATCACTGTTAAGTGCCTGTCACATATAAGCATTGCCCATAGTAAGGCTCAATAAACGTTTTGTATTAATGCAGAAATTATTTATGCCTCTATATTACAATATCTAGGGAAATAAAACATATTTGCTATGTTAAGAAAGAACTTTTATAATTGAACAACCAACTACTGTGATATTAAAAGAAAACTAGGATTGAAAGTGAACAATGGGGGAGAGGTATTGAATGGCTTATTATGGGTTTGAAACATAAAGACATTTCTCTGGAATACTATTGTTATCTCCATAAATCACTACAAGGTGGAATGTTCCCTCACATTCCTTAAATGCCTACCTAGTCATCTTACGACTCCTTAAAGCTCAGCCTGAGTAACCATACAATACAGCTTTTTTAGTGTTATTCATAAATACATTCATTTATACCATTTATTCATTCAACAAGAATTGAATTTCTGTGATGTCCACCAATTACGTATCCAGATAGATGTTATCATCTTGTCCTTCAGGATGAGGTGTGTCAATTTAGTTCTCCAAAGCTAAAAAGACTGAAAGTATCAAAATATATATAATATTTAATACAAGACTTGGCTGTTAGACTCCAAGGTCTATACTCTTAAACATTGTGTTGTAATGGGCATAAAAAATGAAAAACAGTAGTTCTGTATTTTAAGAGTGCACTCAGGTCTGTTCTAACAGCTCATTTATTACATTACTGAGATGCTGCATAGCTGCAGTGTACTTTAAGAATGGTAGAAACCAAATTTAGGAATTTGAGACAGAGTCACTGTGGCACTGATTCACCATAATTTAGAACTCAGTTTTCTATGCTGTATTTAATATAGTATGGATATTATAACATATGTAAAAATATATATAAGGTACCAAGAGCATAAAGAAAAGGAGGGATGAAAAGAAAAGTGTACTATTAAAAAATAATAAAAAAATTAAAAACAGTGTAATTTGATACAGGATGGACAATGTTGGCAAGCTTGCACTAATAAAAGATAATTGCCATTTATACTGTCATATGTAAGAAGCTAGGCATTTTATGTTCCTAAACAGAAGTCTGAGTCTCTCTGAACAAGGGTATATGTTTATAAATGGTATATGTCAAGCATCCCATTTTTTGTAGTTTATGTGTTTTTATTGTGCTATCCCAATTATATTGTACATATAATAAAATTTTAAACAATACATACAACTCATATTTCAGCACCTAAAATATTCCAGTTTTATGTCTATTTCAATTAATATTCAGAACGCATCTAGGTATCTACATCTCCATTTTAATAAAAAGAGCAAAAAGAGTTAAGTTTACTTAAATCACTCAAGGCCACATTGGTGCTAAGTAGTGGTCATAATCAAAGCTTTATTTATGTGGTTCAATAGTCAATACCTATTTTATTTGAGTTATTGAATTTTGCTTCCCATAATCTGATATGAATCTCTGAGAATAAGCATAAGCTGCATCAGGTTGGAGTCTATTAGGGCTTTACAACATTATTTCTCATTGGATATCAAGATATTTTCTGGTAAGGTTTTTTAAGAAAAAATGATCTTGCATAAAAATAATTTCTGTGAGTAGCTTAGATTAGATGACAACAGAATCCTTTGGCATTTACTATTTTGATTGTATTAGAACATCTGCATGTGAAAATGCAGTACTAATCCTAGGCAATGTGAAAAATTAATGCATTTCCCAGATGAAAACTTTTTTTTTGTAAATCATCTTTAAGTGATTATATATAACAGATAGAGTTTGGATGTTTATGAAACCTGTATTTCACCCTCTGCTTTTGTGTTTTAAGGTAAAGATAACTCTATTACCATAATACATATAACTCAGAGGAAAAGTACAGCTGGCAAACTTCTATAAATAAAACCAACTGGAAAATAGAAAAAGGAAATTAAATTATTCTACTTCATTGATAAAACCTTTCTACATAATCTTTATTTAATATGACCTTCTCTTAGCTAAGGCAATATTTTCCAAGAATATTTAGTCTTTGGAGATTTTCTCACATAATATTACATCCTGGAAAACAGGGATAAAATGAAGGCAAGAATCAGCAATGCAATGTTATACAAGTTTCTAATAATAATAATAATTTTTTGCATGGGGAATACTCTGCTGAATTTTTGTTAGGCTATCAGCTGTTTATTACTTGGAATCAAACAGAACTCAAAGAGTATGAAGTTCTGAAAAGAACATTATTATTCACCAGATGCAAGTGTGTCAAATAACTTTTCCAAGATTTTTAAATTGTCTGAAACTAAGTTTCCTCATGAGTAAAATGAAGACACTAACACTTGTGTTAAAGTATAGAACCCCATAGTAAGCTTTCAATAAATGTTAGCATAGCAGTATAGCAGGGTAAATTAGTCACACCATAGTCCAAACTTAGTTTTTAAGTAATTGAATAATAGAGACAGGTGTAAAATGGTGAGGAACATACTTGTTTTGTTCCTAATGAGGCTGAGTTAGAGATTCCACTTCAAGTTTAAATAACTTAAACTTGAAACCACTTCTACCTTTAGGTTTGGATGTTACCACCTACATGTGAGGAGAGTGAGTTCTTACACAGGTAATCTGGGTCTACCAAAGTAACCAGGGGCAAAGAGGGTAAAGTAAATATTCTTGTGACCCGTAACACTACCTCAATTCTTATGACAAGGTGAGAATAGCCTATGTCCAATTTTTTCAGTGTTAATAAAAAGCCCTTCTTCCTATAGGGAGGATCCAGTGGTATGCAGAAGAAAAGAGCTTTGATGAAGGAAGCAAGTGCCTAAAAAAAAGAAAAGAGGTAGCATAGTGCCACAGTTGAGGTCTTTGAAGCCACACTGCCTGGGTTCAACCAAAGCTTTCCCACATATTGTTGTGTGACATTCAGTGAGTCTCAAATCCAATTCACAAAAGGATCAAAGTAGTTCATATTTGTATAACACTCAGAACAGGGCATAGTAGGAAAAATGATTTCACCTACAGCTAACTTCCTTTATTTCCTATCTCAGTGAGGTAGAGTTTGCATTTGGTTTTAGAATGCAAATATGAATAATACAGAAAAATTTCCTTCGCTGTGGATGGAGGTAAATATTGGTTACCTTCACAAATTGGTGAGTAAAAGAAAAATAAAATAGGAAAGCTAGATAGTAAAGTCCAAAACTTTTAATATTCACATTTAAACCTTGGAATTCTGAGAGCTATGCTATAAAATGTGTAATTTTACCCGGAAGTTAATCTGTGTAAAAAAAGAAAAACAAATAAACAAACAAACAAAAAACTAGGGCCTGTTGAACTTGAGTTTCAATTGATTATATAAAGAAAACAGAGACATATTTGTAACCATCTGATGACATAGTAATGCACATCAGTTGTATGAAAAACTGGGTAGGTCACTTGGAGAGAATGCATTCTAAGAGCGAATCAGGGAAGCAAATAAAAATGAATAAATAAATATTAATAGCTTCATACATGGGAAAATCGTCAGTGTGATTTTTGAGAGCAGTGATTGTCTTTAACTTTTATTTATCTACGGCTCAAGCTCAGTAGACTTACATTTGTGACCCAGGGAATGAGAGGACTATCAGTTACTTGTGTTTCAATAAAACCTTTTTAGGTGATCCGAGTGCAGAGAGTTCTGCTCTGGTGATACTCTAAAATAGTATAACCCAAAAAAGAGTATTGCATCCTGCCCTGGTTTCCTTAGAACATAAAGCAGCTTTGGTCTGTCAAGGGTTCCCACTCGACTTTGATAATGCCCATCATAACTGAAACCAGCGCTCACAGGGTGCAGCCATAGTCAGTGAAAGAGTCAGTCATAGTGAGGAGACTCCGTGGAGAAATATCTTCCTACACAGATTAGTCTGCAACTGTCAGAGACAAAGCATTAAGGTATATCAATCATGGATCTGACCCAACATGCTAATTTTTCTTTTATGCATAACCGATGCTCTCAGTTGCCAAGCAAAGCACACAATGTGTACATTTTTTTGCCATGGTTGTTGTTGACAAGATTGAAGATGTCAAAGAAACAAGTTAGGGAGATCTCAAACCAAAATAAATACCCATGTCAAAAAATCAGCGAAAAAGACGAGTTAATCATCTATCTGGCAGGCAAACAAAGTTAAACCACATACAGATCAATAAACCCTGGCAATGTGAACCACAATAAACTTCCAAAAATGATCTTTAGGAATTCACACATTTTCCCCTACAAGAAGCCTCTGGACAGCCTCTGTTCTCAGGATATGAGGTGAAGAAATCCAGTTGAAACATATATAATACCAAATATTCTCACAGAAAAGCCTACATTTAACTGTATTCTGTCTGGCTGTCTCTTTTGGTATCATTGATCTAATAATTGCACATTTCTCCTTTCCTATATAGGATATGTTTTAGTGGTTATTTTTCAGACCGATATGTTTGTCACTTCTTTTCAGGTATTCATGCATGTTCATAAAAAGAACATTTTGGAAATATTTTGGAACTGAAAAATAATAAAATTAGAAATATTTGACATATTGTAAAGAATAACAAATACAAAATTACTAAATTTTCAATTTTGCTTTTCTAGTTTCTGAAGCATTTTGTGGTTTGTTGTGTTTCAGCAGCTTAGAGGCATTTCTCTAAGATTTTCAAAAATAAATCAAAGGCAAAATGAGCTGTAGTCATTACTTATACATAATAGATGACATTTTCTTGATATGAAAAACTTTCATGGCCTAGAAATAATTTATAAACCTTAGATTCAAGTAAACTTTAGCATGCCACATCCTGTCTGGTTTCTTTATTTCATAATATTTTCTTATGCTTTGAAAACATTTTACTATAAAAATTGCTAATGAATTAAGTATATAATGTCTAAGTGTGTATGTGTGTATAGATGGAGATCTTTCAAAGCAGAGTATAATTAGTGATCAGTGACATGTCCTTTGTGTCTCTCCTGGGTTAACAATAATATACATTGTGTTTTTCTCTGGGAAATAAAATATGAGATATTTTAATATACAAAACATTAAGAACTTGTTGAATTTATAATACTTAATGACTTAAAATATAATTTTAATTTTAGTTGTTTGATATAGTGCTAAAAAAGTTAAGGTAGTGCCAAGTTGAGAATGTCACATGAATCCATTCATAAATATTTTATAAAAACTCTAAAGAAGTTGAAATAGAACAATTTAAAATTGTTGGCACACATACCTTACCTAGGTCCAAGAGAAGCATGAGGTTTAGTCAGAAACTAATTCTTATTCTCCTTGTTTAAGGGTTTGGGGGAAACTTCCAGCTCATTCAAAAATTTCACTCTTCAGGCATTACCTTTCTTGCTGATGTTTGTTTCTGGTTGTCAAAGCATTGTGAGCCTGAATAATGGTGCCCTCCTATTACTTTTCCCTTTTATCTTTCTCTAAAATCTGACTCTTTTCCTATATTTTTGATCTTATGTCTTTTGGCTACATTGATTTCCTTCTAGTATCTGTATCTGACTTTTGGGTTCTTGATGATTTGAAATTGATTCTTTTCTTTAATACATTATTTTTGAACAACCATGATAAATGTGCAGTCAGAAATAAAGGATAATGATAATGTATAAGATAAAGTGCCTTTTCCTTTTCCTTTTTCTTTCTTTCTTTCTTTTTTTTTCTTTTGCTTTTAAGAATTGTGTTTGCCAACGGAGAACTAGCACCTCTTGTATTATCCTGGATGGTGCCAGAGTCCATTCTACTAAGTGAAGTATCACAAGAATGGAAAAACAAGCACCGCATGTACTCACCATCAAATTGTTATTAACTGATCAACACCTATGTGCACATATGAAAGTAACATTCATCAGGCGTTGGGCAGGTGGGAGGAGGGAGAAGGGGATGGGTATATTCACAACTAATGGGTGTGGTGCGCACTGTCTGGGGGATGGGTAAGGATGTAGCTCTGACTCTGGTGGTACAAAGGCAATTTATGTAACATAAATGTTAGTACCCCCGTAATATCCTGAAATAAAAAATATATATATTAAAAAAGAATTGTGTTTGCTTCAATTAATGATAATTTTTGGTACATAATTTGGAGGCTGTAAATTCATATTAACTTGTCAAATAGCTTTAACATTCCCCTCCGCTTGGCTAAATTTTAGAAAGATATCTTCCTGACTTTCCTTTTCTTAGAAAACTTGTAATTGCAATTTTTTTCTCTTACTTATAAATGTATATATATCTTCTCCCAGCCTCTTGCCAGTTTTATAACCTGGGAATGTCTTTTTCAAGGACCTGGGAGACATCCCTTTGAAATATAATTGTCTAAGGAGATAGACTGCTTTTTCTCGTTTTCTGTGGGAAGGCAGGAATCTAACTTCAACAAGTGCCAATTAGCAAACATAGATGGCCTAATCAAATTTATCAACCTCTCCTCTGATGTCCTCTAGTACTTTTCCAACTAGCTCACTCCAGTGCTTAAAAAATCTGCTGCCTTTTGTTTCACAGAAGTTGAGTTCCCTCTTGCTCTCTTATCACCTTGCCTTATTTACTATGGTGCAGTTTTTCATTTCCAGATTTTGTGCTGCAACTCAGATAGGAGTGGATTCATCATTGGGCCCTCAAGCCTCTTACCCAGAACCCCACAGATTTACCTTCACAACCTTTGTCTTCCCAACTGACTGATTGATCAGGGAAACTGACTTCTGACCACTGAAGCATGGTACAGAATCAACTTTAATTCTAACACAGTGCTCTTATTGGTAATGAGATCTTATTGGTAATGAGATCTCATTTGATTGGACTTTGGTTATTTATATTTAGAGTTCTTTTAGTATGTGTGAGCCACATGTGTGGAATCCTCCTGTATTGGATCCAGTGGGCTTAGAGATATGTAAGTGCTCATGTAAAGTAAATATTCCTAAACATCTCAAAATTTTTTTAAAAGGTGAACTTTGAATACTCATAAAATGAAAAAGAAAATCTTATAAAACCTGATACAAATGTTTTAAAAGTTCAAGTTCACATAAATTAGGTAAATCTTTGGCAAATAAGACCCCTCTAACATTCTTGACCTGATAAAATCAGCTATACTTTCTGAGTTCTCACCATTAAGTGTAATATAAGCATAAATTTTTATTTTACTTGAGTTTACTAGTGAAATTAGCTAATATTATATCTACTAGATGTTTAAGTTTATCAAAAATGATTTTAATCAAATTTTGTCATTATTTTGACAAATTATATTTCAACCATAATTATGTTTTATTTGCTTAAAAATACTTTCCAAAATCTTTTTGGTAACTTACAACATGACACTTATGCTCAATTAAGTAGTAGATATTCATTAAATATCTAGATAATTTCTAAATAAGATGACTACTGAAGCAGTAAGTAGTAAGGAAATGGTTATGTTTATATACTTTTGACTGATTTTTGTATTACACAGAAAGGCTAAATATACTGGGTTGTTGATAAACATGTTCTTTTTGCCACATTTGAGCAGGACAGGTCCCCACATAGCCTTGAGTGACTCAGGTCTTCCTTCTTCCACTCATAGTTCTCAGAATAACTGTGGAATGTGCTAATAATGTAGTACTCTGAGATAAGGAGGAACTATCTAGAGCAGTCCAGGTTTTGTCCTCACCTCTCACAGGGATGTCTAATAATACTGCCGTCTACAACCCTGAGGCCATGGTCGGGTACTGGTCCACAACCTGTTAGGCTCCAGGCCATGCCTCTGCCGTACCCATCACATGCCTCCCCTCCCCTGTCCCCTGTGGAAAAATTGTCTTCATGAAATTTAGGAACCAGGCCACACAGCAGGAGATGAGAGGCAGGGGAACAAGGGAAGCTTCATCTGTATTTACAGCTGCTCCCCATTGCTCGCATCACTGCCTGAGCTCTGCCCCCTGCGGAAAAATTGCCTTCCATAAAACCGGTCGCTGGTGCCAGAAAGATTGGGGAACCACTGCAATGCTTTAGCTCAGTGAACCAAATTTCTCCATCTTGCAGGGTATAAAAACTCAGAGTAGAATGCTTCTGGGATCCTTCCATTAAAGTGTGAAATGGAACATGTGTACGTGAGATTCTGTGTGCACTGGGAAGATTTCCAGAACCTTGAGGACTGGCTGGCCATTCATCTTAGGTTTCTGTTAATTCTTTCTGTCTATTTGTGAATAATAAATTTGATTTGCATAGCCTGCTATAGGGGTGTTCTGTCTCATTGGACTCATATTCTGGTGGTTGTGTTTGTGCAAACTTCTGGCAGCTGGATTTGTGCAAGACCTCCTGCCAGATCAAGGAATCTTAGCAAAAACTGGTGAAGTTTTAAGAGTTTTCTCCTGGGATTAGTAAACTGTGCACAATGTTACCCTCCCAAGGATTATTACCAGTGTACTGTATTTCTGCTTAACAATATTGAGAAATTATAATGTGAGAAATCATATATGTATGAAAATTATAAGATGGTATATTCATAAACTTCGTTTGCTATAGAATGCTGATATAAAACAGTTCTCAATTGTCTACTTCTTACCACATGTACTCACCAGCAAATTGGTTTCACTGATCAACACCTAAGTGAGCACATAGAAATAACATTTATCTGCCGTCGGGCAGATGAGGGAGGTGGGTATGAGTGCATATATACATAATGAGTGTGATGTGCACCGTCTGGGGGATGGACACACTTGAAGCTCTGACTCAAGGAAGGGGGGCAAGGGCAATATACATATCCTTAACATTTATACCCTCATAATATGCTGAAATAAAAAAAATCCTAATAATCAACATGAGAGAAACAATAATGAAATAATAGTGACCTTTGATTGAGCACCTACTTAATTCAGTTTCAGGTATTATGCAGACGTTATCTCATTTGAGACTCACAATAACCATTTGAAGAAGGTCAGTTAACCCCATTATTCCCATTTTACAAATGAGAAAAAAGAAAAGGTGAAAAAATTTCCCACTAGGCTCAGTGATCACCCTCAACAAAAATAAATATTTGCATATTGGTTTCCAAAGACTCTTAGAGGGGACTGAGAGAAACGTGGCAAGTAATGATCTAAGGGCCAGGGTCAGCAGTCTCCATGGCTGATGTCACAGGTGGTCAGCACAAAGGTGGTGGATGTGGATGACTCAACACTAATCTGCCTGTTTAGAGTAGTTGAAGATTTCTTTAAAAAAAAATTTGTCTCCTTCTTGGTTGTCTCTATAAAATATGCTATGATGCTAGTTAAAATTATAATCAATATATATAAATGAAACTACTATGATTAAGAAGTACAAAAGGAAACAATCTGGTATGTAAAGTATATAAGGAGTGTAGGATTTGGTTTTGCATGAGATATGTTTTTGTTATTAAAAAATAATTTTGTTCTAAAGCAAAATGACTAGTTCCAGAATGCAAAGAAAGAAAATGTGTACAAAAAGCCTGCATAGATACGGATAGTCATAGAAGTCATAGAAGTTTTTGCAGGAATGAAATTTTATTTCATACCTTCAAAGCTAGTTTAGATTGGTTGGGTTTATTTATTATTATTTTTTGTGACTTTTAGTATCCATGGTGTAATGAGCAAATCTAGAGTTTGGTTTCTCTCTGTTAAAATGACAACATATTCTTAGATTATTGATATTCTCTTAATAAGAGATTATCAAAGTTTTTTTTTCTTTACCTCCAAGTAAGCTTCCTAGAAGGCACAAATTCCATGTCATATCAGAGTAATTTCCTGTATTTTAGGCTGACTTTATCAGGTATTTTATTATTTGAATGAATCCAGTCTTCTCACTTTTAAAACAGCTAAAGTTTGTTTATTTTTCAATAATGTTGCCTCCATCATTTGTTTTATAAATGTTTATTGTCACTTTGGTTAAATAGGTAGCCAAATGTTATTTCTTAGTGACCCATAATACTTTTAGTCCAAAACTTTTGACATTTTTGATGACTTCCGGTATTTTTTATACTCAAAATCTATCCCTAAATGAAATCTTTCTCATCTCGAACTGATTTTGGAATTTCCCAGAAGGCCCCTAGAAAATCAGAAAAGGTTTTTTGTGTGTTTTTTTTTACCTTGTAAAAAAGAGAGGTGTTAATAATAATTAGGCTTATTTGATATGTTGAGTCACTTTAAAAATACTGTCTAGTAATAAGAGATACTTAACCATCCTTAGGCTATATTTGTATGGATAAAATATTATTAATATAAATATTTAAGAAATTTTAAAAGTTCCTAGAAATTTGTCAAAGCTCTTTCTGTCCATGATATGTACTGGTGCTGCTTTGCTGATGTTAGACACAGAGGATTTAATATTATTAATCATAATTTCTAAGTTGTTCAATGGGAGAACATGAACACCCATATCTCCCCGTCTCAGTGGGAGTGTGAGAGCCTAACCTTGATAAGTGCAGATTAGTACAGACAGATGCCATAATCACCTTGACTAACCTCTTCTGTCATGTCCTCCACTATTTTTCCACCAGCTTACCCCAGCGCTTAAAAACACTTCCAACTTTTATTTTGGTGGAGTTGAGTTCTATCTCTTTCCATTAACTCAACAGTCTTGAATAAAGTATTCCTTGACTGTTTAACTTTGTCAGTAAAAATTTTCTTTAACATAACCTTCACATGAGTACAGTACAGTAATACACATCATTTTTACTGATACCCTGTCAGATACATTACGGACATCATCTAATTTGATTCACATCCATCTTTAAGAGATGTTTTGCTCTATTCACTTAATAGCTGAGTAAACTAAGGTTTAAATAAATTAAGTAAATCATACTAAGTCATTCAGCTAAGCATCAGGACCCCTCTATTATCCAAACCCTTCTGAGGTGCTGCACCTATTTTCATATTTATGATCCTGTGTTCTTTTTCTTAAAAGAAGAAGCTTCAAGGTTGCTAGAGGCATTAGTGAACTTGGATCTGCCACAGCAGATGAATGTTAAATTCAGTGTAGTCTTCTCTCATTATCTGTGAGGGATTGGTTCCATAACCTCCTACGGATACCAAAATCCATGGATGCTAAAGTTCCTGATATAAAATAGCATAGTATTTGTATATAACCTATGCACATCCTCCCATATACTGTATTTTTTCCATATACTGTATGTTAAATAATCTCTAGATTACTTATTATACCCAATACAATGTAATTGCTACATAAATAGTTGTTATCTTGCATTGTGTTAGATAATAATGACAAGAAAAAAGTCTGTATATGTTCAATACAGGCACCATATTTTTTCAAATATTTTTGATCTGCAGTTGGTTGAGTCCATGGATGCAGAACCCATGGATACTAAGAACCGACCGTATTTAAATCTGGGAATGTCTGAATTTAATGCCTATCTGCCTCTTTCGTTGCAATTATTTACCATATTTGTTCCTTGGAACACCAGTGTTCAGTAGAGTCAGTGCAGGCTGCCCTGCAGAACTGTGGGCGGCAGAAGAAGGTGAGTCCTGGGAGTTTTACTGCAATTACAATCACTCCAGCCCTGCTTCTAGCTCTCCATTCATCTATTTCTATGTTATTTGAATAAATTTGCCTGTAAGAAGTGATTCTGTGAGACAAATGGTTTGAAAACAGTAGCAAAATGCAATGCTGCTAGATCCCCTTTACACTGAATGCATGTTGATGTAAGGTAGCAAATGTGGAAAGTTAATTATATAAAATGTATTTTATATATAGTTTTGAACTGACAAGGCCTTAGAAATTATCTAACATAACCTCTTCTTAAAAAAAGATGGGAGAAATGAGTCACAGAAGAGAAAGTAATTTACTTAAGGTCAAAGACTGGTTCAGAATAGTATTGTAATTGTTAAAATTTCATAATACACTATGTCAGTAGTTTATTTGAGGGATACTTTAAACACCCGCCTAAGAAACTTGTCATTATATAGACTGTAGTTATGTTTTAGGAGTTACTGTACAATACATACCACTTTATTCCTTATACAAGTAAGCATAAAATATATTTAATTTAGTCTTAGAATCAAAACAACTGGTATTGAGCAGCTTTTGGTTTTGTTTTGCTTTTCCTTATAATATAAAATGTATAATCGAATAGCTTTCTTTGGTCAGCCATTAGAACTATCACTGATAAACTTGAGGTCCATCCATGTAAAGGACATAGAATTTTACAGTTTGAATCTTCTCTACCAAGTATATTCCTGCTTGTTGTTATTTAGTATTATTTTTCAACTGCTTTAATTTCTTCATTCTATTATGTATTGGTAGATCAAACTGGCTTTTCATAAACTGTCACAATTTTTAAGGATTAAATCTAGACAGTAAGACAGCGACCATGTTCCATGCAGATTTTCATGTAATTCGATCCCTGTTTCACTTGTACACAAGTATTTCCCTGGATTCTAATAGAGTGTTTTATACATTATACACATCCAATAAATAGTGATTGAATGCATAAGGGGAAGGAATATGAACTTCACATGAATACCAAAGTTCTAACAGCTATGACAAAAACCAGAATTGAGTCTCTTTCTCAGATTAATAAAGAGGAAAAAATAGTTTATTCTGTTTTATAGTACTTTGGACTCTGTATGGTACACTTTGTAGAAATTATCATATTTCATATTCTTATGTGTTCAGGGTATAAGCTGTATTTTAATGCTGAGGAAACTGAGGTTCAGAGGGGCCAATATCAGGTTTATATTGCTAACAAATTACAGAGTCAGAATTTGGACTTTTAAATCTATTTTTAGGAGGCATAAGCTCTAGTGTTCTTTTTTCTTTTTAAAATCACTTTTTACTACCATGCAAGGTATTATGTGTCACAATAAAGATTTGGAGAAAGTACTACAGTGGTCTAAAGAACAGAGATACTACTTATGTTTATTGAGTTATGATGTGGTATTTATGTTACATATTAAAATTTGAATGGAATTTGAACTGTGAGAAATGAGAAAGACAGATATAAATTGAGCATATCTGCATTCTCTGAGAAGTTGTTCCTGGTCATATAATGTGTTTGTAATTAGGTAAACCTGGTTAAGGATTCTTTTTAGACCACTTTCAAGTGAAATGTTGAATTGGGTTATATGGATTTTCTTGACAATTACAGAGATTAACTGACAGTCTATATAGAATTACTATATAGAATAGTAATTCAGAAAAAAAAGGATCTGAGTATGAATGCTGGATTTGAAACACAGACACATGATTTATTCACATGAACAAGCTATTTATTTTCCATGCAATTTACTTTACTTTCTCTTCTGAAAAAGTAGGTACTATTAGTTCCTGTATCACATAATTTCTGTGTTAAACTATATAATCCATGAAAATTACAAAGGATGATGCCTTGCAACTTCCATTCTTCTGTTTATCAATTACTTTGAAAATGTTTTCTTCTAATATTTCATAAACCATTATTTTTTATTTATAAAGACATTTTCTTCTAAAGATCCTCTCTGTAGAAACCATAAGTGAAACTGATTTGATCAGATCTGCCTTTCCTGCTTACCATACTCTTGGTCACTAGCTTTTTTCCCCCACTTTTTGCCAAGAAGCTGAAGGGTGAGATGATTGTAGGTTAGGCTGTGGAAACTTAACTTTCACTGGCTACTTTATAGATAATGTTAGATAGGGATAAGGAGGAGGAACAGATGTCTTGTCCAGGGGTTCTCCAAGTACTGAACAGATGTTTGGTCTACAATAGGGGGCTTCCAAGGACTGACCAACCGGAAAGAGACATAAAAACCCTAAGTAGAGATATGATCAAGGCCACAAAAGGGGGTCTTTAGAACATTCATGCAAACGAGGTAACAATGTCCTCAAGTGACCTACCCTAATTAACATAGTAAAAATCACAGCCACCGTAAGAGTTTATAAATGTCATGGCAACCCCTGGAAGTTGCCTTACAAGGTTAAAAATAGGGAGGAGTCACCATTCTGAAAACTCTCTACCCCTTTCCCAAAAAGTTCATAAATATTCCACCCCAGCTAAATATATTGTTAGGGATTAACATAAAGGACAGACCTTAACCCTCAGGTGACGCTGTTCCTTATTGGAACAGTGCACTGTCTACCAACTTTGTAAATGTATTATACTTTCTATACTCTGCCTTTAAACTCAGAGTTGTCTCTACTCATGGAGTTAGACCTTCCCTTCTCTGGAAACTGCTTTCATTTTGCAATAAATGTTACTTGTATGAACTTCTTTCTCTCACTTCATACTTGTGATTTTTATTTATTTATTTTTATTTCAGCATATTATGGAGGTGCAAATGTTTAGATTATGCGTGTTGCCTTTCCCCTTATTCCCCCCAAGAGTCAGATTTTCAAGCATCTTCATCCCCCAGACGGTGAGCATCACACTCATTATGTATGTATATACCCATCCCCTCCTCCCACCTCCCATCTGCCCAATACCAGATAAATGTTATTCTTATATGTCCCTTAGGTGTTGATCAGTTAATACCAATTTGCTGGTGAGTACATGTGGTGCTTATTTTTCCATTCTTGGGATACTTCACTAAGACAAACTCTTTAGCAATTCATAATCTAGTAGAGAAATCTACAAAGAGCTCAAGTATCTTAGGGCATGATGAGCCCTAAGGAGGGAGATGTGATTAAATTCCTTAATAAGACAACCAGTGAGCCAGACAGACTGAAATCACAGCAGCCAATTTTCCTTCTTTAAGCTCAGAGAATAAATGCCACTAATAATGCAAAATGGGCAACTCAAAATCATTAACTTTAAACAATCCAATTCAGCAGACAAAAGGAGGTTTAAACATAATAGCACACTGCTCTAAAGGTATCAAAGTTCAATATTATCTGATATTATCAGGAGCTAATAGCTAATTTATTAAAAAAATATATAGTACCACGGTTATCATTTTTCTAAGATGCACCAGGCTGGAAAATATACCTAAAACTGAAAGAATACTGATGAAATATTTAGTCATTCAACAAACATTTTTGAGCACCAGCACAGGTACTGTTCAAAAGTGAACAAAACAGACCAGTGCGATTTTGAATCCTTGCTTCAACTTACTAGGCATGTATTCTTGGACAAAGTGCTTAACCATGAGGATTAAATGTGAACAGATATTAAGGACTTAGCCAAGTATATGGCAATAGTAAGCGCTTAAAAAATACTACCGTGTTTCCCCGAAAATAAGACAGGGTCTTATATTTATTTTTCCTCAAAAACACACCCTAGGGCTTATTTTCAGGGGATGTGTTATTTTTTTAAGTACAATACAACAATCTACATTTATTCAAATATAGTTAAGTCATCTTCTTCTGGAACATCATAACTCTCCAAACCCCAAATTCCATCCTGAATTTCTTGCGACTCTATTTCCTTTAGAACCATTGGCCCCAATCTCTCATGTCGAGCAATAGAGCTCTCATGGGGCAGATAAGAAGGGCTGCTCTTCTTCTTTACAGCTCCACGACGAAATGCATGGGTTGTGCAGATAAGCTGCGTAGCCACGCCCATCACTAGGTCTTATTTTCGGGGTAGGGCTTATATTGCACAAATGCTTAGAAATCCTGCTAGGGCTTATTTTACGGGTAGGTCAACAATGGTATTTAGAGAAAGAAATCCAAGGTTCTGTAATATAGACAAGCATGCACACAGAACTATGCAGTCACCATCTGTGAAACACAGAAAGTCTAGGAGAAGCAGAAAAATAAAAATCGAAGATTCCTAAACTAAGCCACAAACCATCAAAATGCCCTTTCCCTTTCACATTCCAATGGTTACAAATGTTTTATAAATTTTGCACCAACGAG